>JAGVSQ010007519.1:0-15250 GCA_022683975.1 Rhyacophila evoluta
TAACAGTGATCTCACATATGGAAGTTTACCAGTTTTAAATAATTCAGAATTCAAAGTAATTATATTAAATAGATACAACCTCATAGTGCAAACAATCTTAAAATACAGTACACGATGTCCGTTGCGTTGCGGAGATCCAAAAAATATACATTCGGAGCGGACACACTTATATTATGCTCCACTTTCAGGTGGATTTGTTAAATAAAAAATAGTTAGTAAAAAACTTTAGTCAAACATTATTTAGACAAATATGATTTATATGTATTGATTCAAAGCGTACGTTCGGGATCAGAAAATTTGATTAAGCTAAAAATAATAAATTTCCATTTACAGTGGGTGCTTTACTCCTAGTGTGGATGATTGATTAATTATTGGAATAACATGGTATTCGGTAACAGGCTCGTATGATGGATGGATCGCATTTAGATATATAATATATAGCAAAATAATGATGGGAACAAGTAGGGTAATTGATAATTCTGCTTTAATAGCATCTGTTAAAGTTTATAAAGCTTCAATATCGCTTAAAAGCTTCTATACAATTCATATTTAAGTATATTTAAACGAATATGATATTATATTTACATGAAAATTATATATAAAATATTTATCTATTAGCTGAGAAGTTAACGTGCGTGCTTGAAAGCCGAATATGGTATGTTCAATTCCTACAGCTGTTGGTTTTTTAAAAAGAAAATTAAGAACCATGACTGAATGCTCAGTGGATTTAAAAAATTGGTTGATCAAAAGCCAAGTCTTGTAAAAATTCGGTCATGACGTAATTATCTTCACGTTGCGGAGATCATTTTTTTTATCTTAGATCAAATACGCACATACCATTTTTCAAATATAGTTATACATATAAACGTTATAGTTTCATATATTAATATAAAACGGAGATATTTCCAAAATAAACTACGCCAATACGTAAAGCAGACAATTATGAACATTTTGAACAAGTATTTTTCTATAAAATAACTATTTAGCAATCAAACCAATAGAAAAACTATTTTAAACACGTTACATTGTTATTTTATAAAAAAATACTTGTTCAAAATGTTCACTTTTAAATTTTGATATACTGGAATAAGTTAATTTTGAAAATATCCTTTTGATATAATATACTTTAAAGTGATAGTTCCCAATAGCCAAGAGATCAGCTTAAGGCAGATTGCGAAAAGGCAAAACTTTTGAAAATCCAAAGATGCATGACTTTGGGTTAAACATTTGGTTGAAAATATTTTAAAAAAAAAAATCTGAACGATGTGAAGATTTGAATACTTCATTTCTGGGGTGATCATTTTTACACTTTTAAGATCCATATGCGCTTGCAGAATGGATATGGTAAAAAATAAGCCTGATAATAAACCTAAGCGATGCGTAAATGCAAATATCTTAACACCATATAAAACCAGATTATCCACTTTCAGAGCTTTTCTCTGCAAATATTAATATGCAATATATTAGATAGATTTAATAATGATAACATGGATACATTACAGATTCAATTATAAAATATAAATATAAATATAAAGCTAGAAGAAAAAGTGGTTTCTTAAAAATATCCGTGTTAAAAATAATTCTAGAAATGTATAGAGAGAGCTTTTGGAGCATCGGACATTTAAAAGCTGCAAGAGTAAGTAGAGGTGCCATTTTCATCATGAATCTCGGACGGTTTTCTTTTATAACGGTCACACCCTTCCCAGTTGCAGTAAAGCTCAACTCATATTATAATATTTTATGAGATAAGGCTTGTTATTAATTTAATTTAATAGAGTTAATGAGTAAAAGCGAACTTTCCTACAACGTAGAATACACATTTTCTAAAAGGCTCATCGTGATACAGTAAGTCGATTTAGTTCACGTGCTTTGAAATTTAATTAAACTCTACTATCTTGTAACATCTAATATCATATTATTATTATTCAAAATCAATTCGCCTGTATTTTACATCGTTTATGTTTTACAAATGCGCATAATTTAACTGCACACATTGAAAATTTACACATGTCGACAAATGCGCACAAATCTATTGCACACATACAACACGTCAGCAATGAAAAGCTTAGTAGTTTTGATCCGATATCTAATGATATCAACGAGTAGTGCCAGATCTGCATTTGGAGGTGGATTAACAGCTTTATTATTAATTATTTTGTCTTTGACTTTGAGGCTACAAATATTCAATAAAAATAAAAAATAGACCAATCACGTTAGCTTAAATAATTAGTCAGTGAAATTTATTTACTAAAAAGCTATTAAATAAAAAAATTACGTTGAAAATTATATTATTTGTAAAATATGAACAGAAAACCTTTGAACAAAAAAAAATATGTATTTAATATTTTAAATAATTATTTCATTTTAAGCCTCAATTAATATACCTTCACAGATAAAAATCCATTTTACTTCAAAGGCAGTTTGTGAAAAGAATGTTTTTAAATACATATTTTAAATTTATTTGATATTTGGATGTAAAACTTTATTGATTTTTGGTGATGTGATAGTTTTGGTTATGTTAAAATAAAACGCAGTGTTTATTTTTTTATTCTTTTTTTCCAACCCTATAAAAAAACAACTTGTCACCATTTATGTTACATTAAGTATAATGACGTATATTGACGAATAATGAAGTATGATAAAAAAAATCTGTCAAAATGTCTTCACATTGTGAAGATCCATATACTCCACTTTCAGAGTGAATATTTTTGCACTGCGTAAATCTATATGTTCCACTTTTGGAACAAATATGGTATACAAAAGAGTATAATGACTATTTTGCACCTGAAATTTTCTTGCTATTTTTATAATTATACTACATATATGTCTCATTTTTGTGCTACATATTTTTTTTTATTTTATACAATACATAAAAATATATTTTAAATAATTTAGAATTTGAAATCAATTTCCATCAAGCACCATCAGTCAAAAATATTAATTATATATGTTTCAAGTATTTTCAGTTTATATTGATAAGAGGGATAAGCGAATTTTAGAGAAATATTTTATAAAACACAAAGAAAAAGTTTGATTAAAAAATATCCTAGCAATCAAAAAAAATCAGGAATTTCGAGTATATAAAAAATATACAGATAGGTGAAAAGCAATTTATTGTTATTTGATTAAAATATTTGAATTAAAGCCTTTTTGTATATTTAATGAAAAAAATTTCACATTTTAATAATAAGGAATTTAATAATAAAGAATGAATAATTGTTTTTGGTTGACTACAAAGAAAAGCTGCCCGTAGGTCATTGATTGTCGATCGCCATCCGTACAAAAACACGGTTTTTTCATCTTAAGTGAAAATTTTCGCCTAAAGCACTCAGAGGGAAAATTATTCTGCGTCGGGAAAAACCTTTTCAAGTGAGAAGTGGTCCCCGCGAAAGCCTCCTGAAACTGAATAGAACCTTAAATGAATGATCATTACCTTCACTTAGGCGGACGTTCTCGCTTTAGAAGAAATAAGACACTTTTCATAACTATACGTCCTCTTATCTATAACTTTGCCATAGCATTCATTTCGTAAAGCAAAAATGAAAAAAAAATCTTCCGCGTTTCTTCCTCGTTCCATTGACACTATTCATGTTTTAAGAAGAAAACACTTTTTATTTTGAACTTATTTTCATCTCGGAAAATTTATTAATTGTAAACTGAAAATTATTTCAGTAATAAATTTGTTTGATTGAATGATTTTTTCCATAATAAAATATTCAAAGAAATGTAATTGTAAGTAATTCAAAATAAACATTTATCGAACAAAATTATTGGAAGATATTTTCAGAATTTTCAGCCACCTAAAGTTTGATTTTTCTCAATAGATTTAATTCTATTCTATATTAAAAAATACTTCCTTTGTCCCCAAAAAAAATACGCCACATAATTCTTAACAACCTAAAGATTCGACTGGCAATTTTCTTTTTAGAGAATTATTTGTTTATTTATTTCTCCATTTATTAAAAATATATGTCCCGTACCCAGATATTAAAACAATGTTGTTTTTTATGCATCTGTAAGTGATTAACTCATGACATCTGGTATCTAGGAAACGCGTTTATTTGTTCATTTAGCCTTATAAAAAGCTAATTTTGTATTTAACTAATATACTCATGATTACAAGTTTATCGTAGATATCAATTGAAATTTAAAATTACTTTAAACCAGCATAATGGAAGGATAAAATGTTTCAATATATGATTGTATTAATTTGGTTACAAACCACTGATAATAAATCAAATCGCAGTTTAGCTTTTGGGTAAACTTATGTTGGGTTAGGTTATTTTACAGTATGTAAATACATCAACGCAATATGTATGATTCGGGTGATTCATTTTTCAATACTGCCTTACAACGCGTTGTCGTTGCTTTGTTTGCCCGGTAAGTTTTTTTTGACTAGACGTATTCAAAATACTGAACTAGTAGTGATTTTAATACCGGTTTTATTTAACGACCTTGAGCTTTGACATATTCCAATTGAGTGAAAGTAAATTTAGATACATATAATTATACACATTTCTGTGGATTTTGTAAAACTCTAACGTCACTTGTACTTAATTCGATTTTGCATGTTTTAATCTAGATCCTTTTTGTATGTATGTGATATTTTTTCTAAAAAACAGGATATAACATACAATTTCGTTACTTCATTTCAATTTTATTTTGTAATATTGCAGTGCTTAAAATACTTATGGATCTTAGATTAGGTTAGCATAAGTTGGATTGCAGTATATCATCACAGCAGCTACATAATATGGCTTTGTTAATTCATTAAATGAAAAAAAAAAACAATTTCGCCCACATGATTCATTCACTCAGCAAGCTTTTTCGATAACTTAGCGTACCATAATATATTCTTTAATAAATTATTTTATATATATGCGCTGTTCAATATAAAAAAAATATTATTCTCAAGCTTTAAGCATAAAAACTTCCTGAATGCATATACTTTTTTAAGCCTTCAGTAGCCAATATATTATGTAAGTACTTTGTACATAGAGTTATTGTACATTTACGAGTTTTATAAAAGCTGTAGATTGTGGTAAAGTGAGTTAATTTGTTTTTACTATCGTTTGATGGAAGACTTGTATAAGCCGGAACAACAAGATTGTTTCATTTAACAACCAGTGGTTGGTTAAATGTACCTTCATATACCCGAATAAAAAATCTTATTTTGTATTTTGGTAATTTTTGTTACGTCGGCTATATTACAATATACAACAATGTCTCATGTACTATTTTTGCTTTATCTCCAATTTCACTTGCAACTTATTTATTATGGCTTTCAATGTACGCTGCAACGTGATAAACGTGGAAACTTCTTCAAGACAAAATGTATAACGTTTTAGTTAAGACTTAAACAAAAACCAAATACAGTAAAGATTAGAGTATACATAACAATAAAATGTAAAGAACTACGTATGATGAATATGATAATTATGATGAAATCTAATTTAATATATCTAATAGATAAACCTGATCTTTACAAAACAACGAACCCAAAAGAAGACAAAAGCTTTTCCACGTTTTTATGTCATGGTTTTTTTTTATTTTTAGTCAAATAAAACAGATGTGGTTTATATGCAGGAATATATATCAACTGTAAAAGGGAAAAGGGACATAATTCTTAGTTTTTTCATAATAGGTTTTTTTCAATTATCATGTATATAACTCTAATTGTGACTTCTAGTTTGGAAAAAGAAGGGCATGTGATATTTTTAACCAGGAAAATAACTTCCACCACATCAATTCTATTGATTTTTCTTAAATAAATGATTGCGCAAACATTAGATTAGATAAACAAAACACCGCGTTTAGCATTCGCGTTATTCATGCTTGTGTCTATTTAGTAGTTTGACTTCGGTCAAAAACCATTAAACATATAATACATTTTTTTTACTTATTGTAAAATGTGTTTTGTATGGGTTACGTCCTTTTTTCTTTGAAGCGTCAATATAAATATTTGTTTTAATAAACCTTTGAGTGATATTTTTTTATGGCTGAGAGGTAACGTTAGGTAGATTGCCGATTCAAATCTAAAAGCTACAGAATTAAAAAAAAAAACAAGCCTGTTTAATGGATTGAGCTGATAAACAGTATTTGTAAAAATACTTTTTTAAATAAGTCAAACTTATGTAGAGATACATACAGCTCATTTCTGTAGTGCTCATATTCATATTGTTAAAATCCATATGCTCCACTGTCAAAACGAGCATAGTAAAAACTACCCCATTTTCAAACGATAAAACTGTTTGTTACAAATAACAAAAATGATTTCAAAATAAATAAAATCAATAATACGCAGATAGGTCAGTTAAGCAAACTATTGAATGGTATTTTTGAATTAAATATTTTCTAGAGTTTTGCCGGAAGAAATAGTTTTGAAATATTTACTTTAGGCTTTCCTGTAAAATATTCTGAAAATTTTCCTAAGCTTATTTCACTATACAGTGGGAAGAAATATTTTGCTTCACCACACGTGTGCATTCCGGTTCTGTCATGATATCCAAATAAAAATCGAAAATTTAGACAATTTCTCATACTTGTATAGAGTGTTTCAGAAACTAACGACATTTGCATTTATATCCGAATTTATTCCAAATTATTGAACTAATCATTCACCCGAAACTAAAATTAGGCTAGTCTTACTTTAACTTACTACTCATTAAATAAAAATAAAACATGTTTTTATAAATTGTAATGCATAGTATTTCTGTATAAGTTATCACCATAAATCTTACATATTATTAGGTATACCTATTTTTTAAATATTTAACCTTATAATATCGAATATTTTTTAAGCGCATCATTTATATTCTTTTCAAATATTCGTTCCGTGGAGAATTTTAAAGACTTAATGTCAGTCATTACATTTATTTATTTTATACATGTTGTAACGTCACACATTATAAGTTTAATACACTAAAAACACGATGTAAATATGAGTATAACAATTAATCCTATTTTTCTTTTCTTCCGAGTAATGAGCCTCAGGCAATCTGGAAGACCATATAGTCTCAGCGAAACCTCAGCGAAACAATGTATACTAGCGTGATCTGAGATCATGAAAGATAGCTGATGGGGCAACTATATGCTCCACGAATGAAACAGATATGACAAGATATGAATATACAAAACTTTAAAAATTTAAGTTTGTAATTTGTACCAGTTGTGCATTTTTGTCCTTTTTATTAATTTAACATATACGTTTCCACATTTCTTGAATGTATATCCTCAAATTTATACGCTGCTAAAAAGAAAAAATGCAAGACAAGATGCCTTTGGGTTGAGCAATTGTCCAACAAACAATTCTCGTATAACATAATTTACCTAATGTAGCCACCATCCACCTACAACGTTCTTACACTTGGTTTTAATCAGGCGTATCCTGAAGTTCCGATTTCGAAAAGCGATTTATTTTATTCAACGGGAATGTCCCGAAAGTAAATATTAAATACACAACAGGTTGACACGCACTCAAATGTGCTAATGTTAAAAGAAATAGAATGGTAAAAAAAGCTAATTGAAATAAATGGGGATTTATTTTTTCAAGCAAGTTATGTGAAGAGATAATCGCGCTCGCCGTAAACCACCGATTTAATGTCAACACATGTCTTTACGTTGCATAAATCTATATACTCTACTTTCGGAGTGGATATTTTTATACAGTGCGGATCTATATGCTCCGTTTTTGGAGCGAAAATGGTATAAAAAAATATATCAACCATAATTTCATAAACTATGAATGAATCTATTATACTGAAGGGGTGTGAAGTATTTTTGTACGCGGTGTATAGGTATGATCAAAAATTCCAAGCAACATTGACATCAGTCTCAGTAAGCCTATCAAAATGCAATGCATTGTATTCCACAAAACGTGTGGGTATACTTTTGCTTATCTTTCTCTATTTTAAAAATAAAATATTTCTATGAATAAAATACTTCGCATCTTCAAAACAGAAAACTCATGCATATCTTATAAACCTCAATACTTGAAATATTTTATAAGTTCTTTTATCATGCAAACATAGTTCAATAAATGATTTTTTTTTTCATATAATAAGAATTTCATTTATAATAACTAGCTGGTTCCATGTCAACTGCACACATGACAAGTGCTTACGTGACATTTGCGCACATATTGAGGTTCTCACACTAACACAGAAATTAATATTAAGATATTTTATACTTAATTTACGTAATTATAGTATAGGTAGTAGGTAGGTATGATTGAAATAAAAATCTTGAAAAAGATTTTTCTTGGCCATTCTCGCGCCTAAACATGTGGCGCGTTCACAATGCTAAAATTTATATTAATTGTTTTTCACTAGGATTAGTTATCAAATAAACCCTCAACTCATCAAGCTTTTAAATAAACGTTAAAAGATGTATTTTATCAAAATAACTACGAAAAAAATGCAGTATCAAAATAAATAAATGTACGCGGTTAATAAACACATTAAATATACAATTAAAAGTAAATAAGTAGATTTTTTTAAATTATTGTATTGCTGTTAACTTTCATAATTATGCGGACATGGCTTTAAGTAATTATACAACGGCAGAACGAATATAAATTACAATTGATAAATAAACTTATCTCGTTAAATAAGGCGATAAATTACAAATAGACAAGTATCGCTAAATAAGTCATTTATTCATAAACCCTCATGGCACCTCGGCGTATTTTTCACTCATCGCACAATAAATCACGGAGTTAATCCGACGCTGCCTGATGCGGTAAATATTCTGAAATATTACTTACTACCGTAGGAATTATTATTCTCAATAATAAATACATATAAAATGGGAACACGTGGACTTATTTAATATAGCCTCGTGTCTATAGGCGTTGTAATTTATTGTATCGTCGGTGATTTATTTCAAGGGTAGAATTTTCGTGGTCAGCAATAGTGAATTTAAGGACTGCGTGCCTTATATTGTTATTTACTTAATACGATGAATATTTCTTGGTAATTGTATCATTTTCAATACATATTGATATTTAATATCGACTGTGGAAATAAAAAATTACGTAACCTACATAGAATATTTTTTACAGGGGCACGAAAAATGTTTATTTAATGATTTTGAGCCAAAGTAAAAAGATTACATAGGCACAACCTCGAAGCATTTTTAGCTTATATCTTTTTAGTAGAACGTATATTAAATTGTATAATATATTCTGACTTACTTTCTCCTCCGCCATCCGCTACGTCTCCACACTCGTTGTGCAGCTGTATACCGTAGAGCAACAAACGTGCCAGAGGTGTTCCAAGAGCAGCTCTCTAAGACCTTTGATGGCGTGCAATATAGTGTGCGTGATTCCTTTTCTAACTGATCATACCCTGGTAATATCTTACCTTGTCAAGAAGAAACCTTCTTATTCATCGTAAAGTTTTGCAAATTTTTTAAAAGCTAGAAAATTATTCTTCGACAAACGCTCCAACCGACTTGAGTAGCTCTTTCCTTTCAACTGACATATAGGGACACTCACAGGGGATTTGATTGGCATCCTGCATTTTGCCACATAAGCAAGGAAGAGATTCTGACTATCAAATAAAAGCTATTTTAAAAAATTGAGAGTTACGTCTTTTCTCCTTTTCAGTGTCAATATGTTGCTGTCTTTATAATACGGATCATTTTGACAGAAATCAACAGTACAAATAAAAAAGCTAAGATCGTTTGAAGATTATAAAAATCAGCCATTTGTACCAGGCATGTTTCAATGTATCAAAGAACGTTAAAAATATTAAAACTCATAAAGCATTGTTAATATTTTCAAACTATTATAAAAATGAAATAATTTATTTACTTTTTTAGAAGTTTAATATGATGTAACATTATCATATATGCTTAAAAAGTGAACCGTAGAAAAAAAATAATCTTCAAAAATGGAGTATATGAATCTCTTTAATTTAAAAACGAATATTGAGCTTTTTTTCTACATAACTTTGCCGTTAGAAAACCACTTGTTTGTAGTGTTATGCAATAATAAATTTCATATATTATCGCCAATATTGCAGGAACACATTTGATTTTTTGGTTTATGTCACTTTGTAAAATACAGTTTTATTTTTATCAGTCTTTTGTATTATTGGTACACTTTTGCATTAAAATATATGTCAATAAAACCAGTACAAATTATGTGTATATGTAAAAATGTGTCAATAATACAAAAGATTTCAAAAAATACAAGTATACTTCACAAAGTGACTTAAACCAAAAAATCAAGACGCATGTTTCTGCAATATTGACGTAGATCTGCAAAATATCTGCTTCAAACAGTTATATAGTTAGTAGCATTATGTTACCTGGCTTTTTCTGGAATATGTTAAAACCCATTCTTTATAAAAAACGAACTGTATACATATCGTTATTACGAATTTATTTCAATAATAACTTGTGTACATTATTGTGATAAAAAATAGCAAACAAAATCACACGAAAAAAATCAATTAGCTACTATTGGTTGTTTGTGAATAGTTCTTGTGACAGATAGACGCGTATGTTTTTTTTAATTTTATAACATAGCTATATCCTCTTAAAACTGTCTTCCTGCTAGCCAAATGGTTAACGTGCACGCCTCGCATCCAGGAAATGCCACTAAAATTACCGTATTTGCTACATTTAAAAAATCTAAAAATGCAGGACCGAATGCCAATTGGGTCAAAAATTTGTCTTACAATCAAATTTTATGAAAAAATATTTGGAGAAGGCATGTCTTCAAATTACGTATATCTATTTATTATACTTTCAAATAAGACAACTTTACATTGTATAGATTCATACCTTCTATTTTACGAGTGGACATTGTTAAAAAACCTGATATTTGGTCCTATTGGGCCATCCAACCTGATTACCATTAGGAAAAATTCTATTACTTTTTTGCAGTTTCATGCGATGAAAGTATTGATCACTTCAAAGAATTATTTGGAAAAATAATATTTACTTATTAGTCCATGTTTAAAGGTAGATAGTTTTGCAATATAACAGAATACATCAAAATATCAATTAAAACATCTAGGTTTCCCGCGAATAAAATATCTATAAAATGCACGCCTAGCAATCCGGGGAATGCGGGTTCGATTCTCCATCTGTTGGTTTTTAAATATTTAAATATTTTAGGACTGGATGCTCATTGGGTTAAGTAATTGTCTGACAAACAATTCACGTGAAAAATAATCTGTCAAGACATCTTCACATTGTGAAGATCTACACACTCCTCTTTCAGGGTGGATATCTTCACATTGTGTATATCCATATGCTCCACGTTGGAAACAAACATATAAACGTATATAGAAAAAATCTGTAAGTAATCTACAAAATAATTAAATATAGATAAATAAACGACGATATCTATACAAAAAATAACAATTTCCATATTTTTATTCGTGAAAAAACATCTTTTTGTTCTGAGCTGTCGACAGGAAAATAGTTTTTCCTGGGCATATATTTCGATAATATTAATTTATTTTTGAAGAAAAAAATTTATTTATAAACTATCGAAATCTCATTTCTGTTCCCACGCAGCAGGGAAACCTAGGATAAGCCTGTTTTAAACAGATGAGGGTGCGCTTCAATGAGTGTGAGGTAAAATACACAACCTCCTCTTTTCCAATATCTACCCTCAATATTTTCTCTTCGCACATTTTGCCAGGTGTATTTTTTTATTTTGTTAAGATGTTTACTTTGAAGTTTCTGGTATTATTTTTCCGTTGATTGTTTACCCATAAACAATGTTTTATATCCACCATTTGATAGGTCTGTAGACTCGAACACAATGAATAATTCAAACGTCAAATCCAATAGTTTTTTTTTTTTTTTGATGTTATAAAAGACGTATAATATTTTATCGCTTTTTCATACTGAATAATATATTTGTATTCTTAATAATCCCGGATTTAATATTTTTAGATCCCTCCATCATCCTTAAGAGACTTTGAAAAAAGTTCAATGAGACATTATTTTTCTTTGCAACCTTTTTGATATTGTCACATTATCTTTTATATTCCACTAGTTAAGGTACCCGAGGTTGGCCGGGAAAACTTAAAGGGGCTACATTTGCTCAAGTCTATATGTGTAATATTTTCTATGTGACCAGTATTTTATATTTCGCAATTGCAAATGAATCGTTATTCACGATAAATTAAACTTTACAAATTTCAAAAAGCTCTGAGCTAAAAGTTCTTTTAATTCAAATAAAACCGCGACTCGGAATTGATTTGTGGCCCAGAAGTGTTTCCGCCGGTATTTCACACGGTTATTTTAAGCCTCCATTAAATCCCACAGCGGAAGTTTAAATAGAAACTCTCTTATCTGTTTGCGATATCAATCGATACCTCTTGGCGTACTATTTGAAAGTGACTCCTTCCGCCCGGCGTGATGCAGACATATTGTTGCAGTTCCACGATGGTACATTTTACCCCTTACATTTATTTCTCTCTCCTACCCCATTGATTTCAAACTTAAATTCAAAAAAACGTTTTTTTTAGCTGAAAGTTTTTCAAAGCTTTTAAAAGTTTCGAATATGCATTTATAACACAACATTATAATTGAAGTATAATAAGTACTATTTAATATAAATCATCCATATTATAAAAATTAAAATATGAGGCTCCGAGTTGCAAAAATCACTCTAGAATCAATGCCAACGTCTAAAATTTGGTTAATTAAACTATTTTGAACGCTAAGCGTTATTTTCACCGTTGGTTTTGAATCCAGAGCGCCTTTTGCAACTCGGTGCTCCATATATTTATGTCGGTCCGTCACATAAACTCCTCCCAAACAATAAACAGTAACAACATAAATTTTTTTATTTGTTACTGCGTTTACTATTTCTAGATCAATTGTTTTATTTTTAATACATAAAAAATTTCACCGATTATCGACAACAGGCCTATATCGTTATATACAGTGAAATAATGAAATTAATTTTCAATAATGGGATGAATACAATTAATTTGAATAAAGAATGAGTTTTAACATAGCCCAAAAAAAGCTCAGTATTTAAGTCAGTAATTTATAAAAACTAAATTGTATACAACATCCACATATTTTTATTGAAATTCAAATAAAAATGTTGTTATTTCTTATTTATTAACAATAAAAATACAAAATCTTTTTATATCAAGATTTTTTCAAATTTCACAATATTCCCAAAAAAGCTGTTATTAAAAAGCTTCAATAATACCGTCGCCAATATTACAGTAAGACGCATCTTGATTTTTTGGCCTAAGTCACTTTGTAGAGTTTTATTTTTTGCAATCTCTGGTATTTTTGGCTCATTTTTACATTAATTTGTACAATTTTTATTAACATATAAGTATTTCCATCCAAAAATCTACCAATAATTTATTGACGAAGATATTGAAAAAAATAAAACTATACCTTCCAAAGAGAATTAAACCAAAAAATTAAGGTACGTGTTCTTGTAATATTAGTGACGACAAGCAAAATATTATATCTATACATTATTTTTTTATTAATATTATATATAATCCGAACAATTATATAGTTAGCAGGGTTATGTTACATGGAATGTATTGTATACATGTACTAATAATGTGCTAATTCAAAAATGTGCCAATAATACTAGAGATTGCAAAAAAACAAAACAATACTTCACAACGTAACTTAAGCCGAAAAATTGAGCTACGTGTTTCTGTTATATTGACGACGATATGTAGCTTAATATTGCCCAAAGTTCTGCGTAAAGATGTTTGAATTAACGTATAATTTAAGCGCTAAATATTGTGCATTCGTAGATGGAAAAGTGGCAAAAATAAGCGGGAAGTAGAATGGGCGGGTGATACATTATCAGGCATTTGCATGCATCCGCCCGTATCCCTTAAGTCCCAGATAGGGCGACGATATCCTTGTTTTACCCCTTGCAGTTTTCTTACGACATTTTATGCAAAATACATTTTATTACTTGTTTACTTTTACAAAGATATCCACCCGGTATTGGAAGGTATTTTTTTCCTTTCAAATCCGTTCTCTGAGCGAAGCATATGGATGCCATGTCATCTTCAATAATCCGTGTCGCCTGCTAGTCTTTTTACAAAAGATTATCTATTTGCAGTGCTAGCTGTTTGAGCCTTCTACGGTGTTATATTAATCACGTGTTTTAAGAATACGCGGTGATTGAACATGTGCTCTTAAGCCATAGACAACATGAACCCTGGTAATCAGCTCAAAAAAAGTTTTCTCTTGAAATATATATGAATCTAAACCAGCGATTCTCAATGTTTCATACGGCTCCTTGGGGAAAACGAGACCTTTCAGGAAGACGCAAATTACTTTTTAGCGAAGCACAGTCGTAATTTAATTCAAAAAGTGAATACACATTAGGCAAACTAAATAAAACGAAAAACCATGCTTTCGTAAAGTAATTTACTCAATAGTGTTACGAAAAAGTAACAAGCTTAAAAAAATGAGAAATCTCCATATTTTACTAAAAAAATTGCCAAAGATTTTTTTTTTACTGAAATGAGTCACTCAAACAAAGTAAAGATTACCATTAGGGAAATTCCGGATATATTTCTTCGAGTTTTTTCACCACGAGATTTAGTCATCAGCTATACCCATCGAGTATCTAAATCTGTAATTTTAAAATTTTCTAGATCTTAGAGATGTGGGAATCGACTTTGTAATCTTCGGCTTTAAAGTGCACCCGCTGACCTCTCGGCTACCGGGTAAAAATTGTAGCATAACACATTAAAAATCTATTTAAAAGTCATGTTTATCGTAAATGTTATAATATTTGAATGCCTGCGTGGTATTTATATGCAAATATGTTCATATAAAACAGAACTCGGGAGAATTCTTTTAGCGTTCTGATAGTAATTTTCGCATTCTGCTTGAATTCGAATATTCACACCTGCTCACGAATGCGAGAGACTCCATAATCATGTTTTTCGAAATGTGTGTTGCTAGCTACACGAGAAAATTCCCCAAAGGTTTTACTTCGGAAATTTGTAATAATGGCCTCAACGAAAATGTGTATTTGAATTGCTGGTAAATCTGCAAGTATATTTCGTGTTATTCCGATAAAAAGAAGACATATTTCAGATTACTTGCAATAATTACGTTATATCTCTCGATAACTGTTTCAACATTGCAAATATAACCTTAAATATATTATATCATGGTGGAGAGGGTTCAGAAAAAAAATCTGAGACTTCTGTACTTGCAAGTGTATGGATACTATCCATGGCTTTATCCAACTGCTTTCATTTTGGGCATGCTT
>JAGVSQ010007521.1:0-15250 GCA_022683975.1 Rhyacophila evoluta
ATAAACAATTCTCGTGAAAAATAATCTGTCAAGACGTCTTCACATTGCTGAGATCGATATACTCGTCTTTCGGAATGGATATATTCACACTATGTAGATCCATATGCTCCACTTTATACCATGTCCGCTCCCAAAGTGGAGCATATGGATCTCTATAGTGTGAATATATCCATTCCGAAAGTGGAGTATGTAAATCTTCGCAGTGTGAAGTCTTCTTGACAGATTATTTTTCATGAGAATTCTTTATCAGATAATTGTTCAACCCAATGGGGCATTTGGTCTTATATTTTTGGATTTGTATCGAGCCCGCATTCTCCGGATTGCTAGGTGAGCATACTACCAAATATTTATGCAAAGTTCACTTTGATTCATAGACTTTTTACTGGTTTCTTTTGAATCAAAACATTTTATGGAATATATTGTTTAATCATGATGACAAGATGGCTGCAATCCCTATTTGTGAAGCAAACCCCATACAAGTTTAGTAAACTTTTAAAGTTATTGCAATTCACGGAGCTTAGTTATAAGCCATTAAAAGTACTTAAAGCTTCTATACTATTTCAAATAAAAACTTTAAAGTTTATACTGTACAATTATAAAAAAAATACATGTGCGTTATTCGCGTAAACATGTTGTGGTTTAATACTAGGCAATATCATATTAATGTTTTTTAAGTAAATTATTATTTTTACTGTCTTGTTCAATTACAACAATAATAATAATACAAGCATATAAAAATTAACAAAAAACACTACACACTGACACAGAAAAGGTATGTGTGTATATTTTTTAATTACGGCTATGTATGTCATGTGAATTAATAAATGTATACTTTATTCTTTTGCGGTCTCACGAGACACCCGTGGAATAATTTTCTCTGCTATAGAATGTTATAACTTCAAATGAATGTTTTCATGTCAAAATACTTTTAACCAACTATAATTATCGTGCTCCAGTGAAGGCACGTAACGACTTAATTAAAATAACGATTTCCACTGAAAACATTTCCGTGAAATATGTTTAATTAAGTATTATATTTGCATATTGTATAAGTTGTCATCGCAAAAAACTGAATTTATTTTGGCAGGTACGTAACCATCATCTATCAAACTATAAATTACACTTTATTTTACATCTATACTTGGACAAGCCTAAGAAAATGTTGTGTAACAATTATTATCCATTTCATAATACAATTGATATTCACTATAAATTCAAAAGATTGAAATCATTAAGTGAAAAAAAATAGTTTGTTCTATGACAGAAAGATGGTGAAGGCAGTCAAACGAGCTGGTGAAAACAAAGAACCAAACCATAATAACGCAGCTGAAGCCATGGTATCTTGAACACTTTTTTCAGAAGTTGGGTGACTACTCCATGTAATTCTAGTATGCAAAAGTGAAGGATAAACATTAAATTGAAACACAGCATAAAATTTAAGTTTTTAATATACGTAATATGATGAATACAATAATATATAGCATAAATACCCAAACTCAATGGAAACCCAATTGTGTTATTTTAATTTTGACCATTTAAACCATGACTGATTGTTTTTTCCCCCACCTCTTACCTAACTGAAACAAGGGTAGATATCGAGAAGTTCGGATATTTCCGTTTTCCTCGTGTAAGCTATTTAATAATCCAGCTATTAATGTTTCAATGCTGAAGGCTTTTCGAGGGGAAAGCAATTAAGAAAAACGTTTCTTCCGAATATTGTCCTCCTCTTATAGGGGCATACTTAGGCCATCTATACACGCTTATAATCAGCCAAACTATCTTAACTTATTCTATTATTAATGGGGTAAAAACTTTGTTCTCTAAGTCAAGCATTTGAACATTATCTCCAAGAATATATATCATTAGTTAATGTAAACTCTCGGCATTCACCATGCTGGTTATGCCAAAATTTTGTAGCTACGCCAAATGAATCTTAAAAGTAATACTTAATGAACTTTTAAGAAAATCCAGCTAACTTGAAGACGAGGTGTTTTAGTATGTTTGGGTGTAGTTTGTGAATATCTTGGGATTCATACAGTACCCGCTAAAGGCAGATGCACATTTAATGGTGATGACTGCCTGCACGATCAGTTTTCATATCTATTAGTGCAACAAAACTACTCTTAGGTAAATAATATATGCATTAGAAATGTCTTCTGTTAAAATAATAATTAATTTTTATGGTGTCGTTTGGCTGTCTTGACAACTAGATAAAATTTCAGAAGTAAAGTACGTTTCCATTTATTTACTTTGCAATGAGGCGAAGAATCTGAAAGTTTTAAAAATAATATCCGTAATGGCCCTTGCTTCCTCACTTAAGTGGTGAGCTTTTAGTCCGTATATAAATAAATCTTTTTCGCGTTAACAGTGCTTTTAAATAAACTGCTCCATAAATCCTTCACGATTTGACGGATGGTCTCAATTAAAAGAGAGCTTCGCATTGATAACATATTCTTTCTGTCTGTATATCTGGATTATTGTTTGAGTTTTTTCAATGTTTATTTACTTTATTTTATACTGTCATCATAAATGTATGAAGCCATAAATACTATATCCATTTTTCCATAGATATAGATATCCATTTAACTTTTAATGGTGCTATTTACAATTACTCTAGTAACTAGTCTTATGTACGTCAGGCGGCTTGTTTTCAACGCCATTCTTTTATTTTTTAATAAAATGTTATAGTTTCTTTTATCATACATACTTAGTAGATTTATATATAATATGTAGAAGTAACAACTATATCATTTATTTTTGGGCTAGAAAAAAATACGTAAACATTACGAAATAATGTGTAAAAAAACGTTGAGTTCAGCATTAAAAATTCCATTATCTCCGTCGACAATTATATTGTTTTGTAAATAAATAAATAATTATTTATTTTGTTACACATAAAATGAAACATAAGTCAGTCCTATGGGCTCAAATTCGTTCTCAAGTGGTCCTTTGATTTCGAAGTGGGAGCGGCCCATTAGGTAATGTTATCCACATTCTTACCAATTTGGAACAACTTTTCAGTCTATTTTGCTTAGAAATAAAAGAACCATTGTTTACAAATCGGCATATCCAATTTAATTAATTTTATAATATTAGTTGATTGATCGCAACGAAATATTTTAGTGTTTAAAACGTGTGTGCATAACAAATTAAGTCAGTAATGAATGGATTAAATAATCACCACATTTTTTTTTATTTCAAATATTTTTTATCGTGTATCGCAAATTGATTTTTGTATGCCAATCTCGAAAATACAAAGCTTAATGTAGTTTTAATACTGACTTTAATGTATAATATAGCGAAAAACTTATTCCACACGCAAGGCGTTATCAAGTTTTGCATAACCTAGTTGTGTATTTTTTCGATTAACTGTGTTGGATCGTTCAATGTTAGTTCCAACTTTAGTAATAATAGAATGATCTCACACAAAATTTTTGTTTGAATAACAAAAAATTTTAGCACAAATTTTAATAAAAAAATCGTATTAATACTGTGGACATCAGCGTTTCTTAACCTATGGAATCTCGGCTCAAAGTTGGCTCGCTTGGCATAATTAATGGGTTACGAAACGATTTGATGAACTCTCAAATCTTATTATACAAAACCAATCACATTAATAATATTTGGTATTGTTACGAATAATGTGGTTATTTATTTATATAAAATCATTGTTTGTTTTTACGTATTATTTTATGCATATTGACCTGGGTTGCGAAACCAAAGCCACTAGCCCAATTTGTAAAGATTTATAAAGATTAAGAAACGCTGGTATACAATATATACTATATTGTATCATAATGGCATAATTGAAATGTTAATTTTTTAGAATATAATATTTCAATTGTCTAATTCGATGTCTTAAATTTTTTGTACGTTGGCGCGAATCGTGGCATGCAACGAACTTTTTGACACCATCGAAGAAAGTAACGAAAAAGCTTTTAATAGGCTCTTTAACGTAATCTCTAGAGAGCTTACTCTCTAATTATTAGACTCTAATAAAAACACACATTCAGGTCTAATGTGTGCTTTTATTCTGTTTTTACTATTCATACTTTTCTCGTTCATATTATCACTTACTTCAGTGCCGAAAGTTTTGAGTTTAATTCCCACAGCAGTCAAGGATTTTCAAAAATTCAAAGTTGCCGAATTGAACGCTCAATAGATGAAACAATTGTATGATGATTAATGCTCATGAATAATTTTTTTAAGATATGTCCTTGTATAACGGATAGTGGAGGATCGTATATAAGCACTGTGGAGCTACGGCTCCTCCTATTTCAACTTTATACTATCGATAACATTTAATATAATGAATATAGTTTTCTTTAATTCTTTCTTTTTACTTGTACAATATATAATCCGTATGTTCAATGTCAGCAGCTATCCCTCAGTTAATGAAAAAAATACAAAATCGTTGTATGAAACTGTACGCTTCATAGTTCATGTGACATGTTGTTTGACTGTTGTGCGCATGCGCACATAGAAAGCTGCACGTGAGGCTGCGAAGGAGAGAGAGAGCACTGACGCGGCATGGTGAAAAGTAGTTTTTTTACTCCACATACGTTGTGCTTAAAAACCGTGTACCATATTCTTGAATGTGATAAAGTGTATAATTAGATTATTATTCTGCCCTGAGCTACTTGATTTTTTTTAGGATTTTATCAAATATCTGAATAACAAAAGCTAAAATTTTTTTTGAAAAACTATCCCACTAATTTTAACTACCAGCCGCCACTGATTACGGATATTCATATACTCCATCTCTCATGTTGATATCTTTGCATTGTTTAAATCGATATGCTCTATATGTAAAATAAAAATATTATGAGAAACTGTGATATAATATATTCTTTCATTTGCTTTGCGTGCGTTCGTCGCTAGTCATAATAAAGTTCTAACGAAAATTAACTGTAAAAGCTTCGAATGCAGGAAGCACGATGTAGTAGGTATAAATACCTTAGAAATCAGTGCGCTGTGTCGTTTCGTTAGTATCGTTTGAAAGAAAACACGTTTTTTTGTCAATTTCATTGTGAGTCTCCAGATAGCTACTGCATTCCGCGCCAATCAATGTTTTGTTGTTCATTCTTGCAGGAATTTTATTTTTACACCAGCATTTCCAGCCATCACAATCATGAAAAAGCTTTATATTAGTAAACATTTTTAATTCATTGTTTTTAAGCTTACCAAGCCGAATCACAATTGACAAACGAATAAACATAAGACAAATAAGTTTAAAAATGCATCAACTTTAATCTGCTCGTTATTAAGAACGAATTTGCCTATAAATATCTCCTATTAACAGTATAAATAAAAGAATTTCCAATACTATATACTTACTCTTAAACCTATATTATTTTATATTCTAAAATTCAGATCTGCCAATAGTCATGCCCAAACGGAGGATAATGGTTACTAAATTGCTTCAGTTATTGATACGTTTCACTTGAGTGAGATGGGCTGTTTTATACATTTTAAAATAGTTTAAGGTATCTGTTTAAACACCTTAGTAGACTATCGTTTGTTTTCTTTAAATCGTCTATTTACTTCTAGTCATTTGTTTTATGTTTACTTTTATAGTATAAAATAAATGACTTGAATCACATTACACGGTTTACGTAATTATCTTACGAATCTCTCCTCTGTAGTGTAGTTGGTAGCATGCATGCCTAGCAATCCGGGGAATGCGGATTTGGTTCCCCATCTGTTGGATTTTAAGAATGCAGGAGTGGATGCCCATTGGTTTGAGTATATGTTTGACAAACAATTCGCGTGAAAAATAATCTGACATCTTCACATTGCGTAGATCCATTTACCCCACGTTGAGAGCGAAAATGGTATTTAAAAAAATAATGTTATAAAAAACGATTTTTTTTAAATATGCATCAAAGTTTGTAATACGTTATTTAATTTGATGGCCTTGTTAGATTGCTTGCATTTGAACCAGTTGTTACTGAAGACGCTCGAGAGTCTATGACTTTAACCGAGAATTTGCGTTTTGTGAGTTGAACTCGTTTTTCACCGACCGTTCTCGTTATTGTATTGTAAACTCTAACGGAATAGATCAAAGAACGAATCACTGAGATTCCTCAGACTTGAGACTCTGAATCGACGTTGGACTCGCGAACCGCATTCCCACGAACTAGTAATGTCTATATCAAACCAGACACGAATATTTCATAATGTTCTTCTGTTTACTAGTTTTTAATTGTATTTTTATCATATACCTTATCTATGTACTACTTTTATGAATAATTGAAAAAAATCACGTAATTTTGATTAATTAATTCTGCCTAAATTTTATCCGTGTTAAAAAACAATTATGTTGAAATAATAACACGCCGTTCTAATTTTTTTTCTCATAAATTAATTATTCAGTCAAGAAGTAGGTTTTATTTATTATTAATATTAAGTTCCAAATAATTGAATTAATGAAATTAGTACTGTTACAATTTATATTAAATTTATACAAAAAGTGGTGTAAAACTATTTGAAATAATGTTTCTTTAAAGTTACGTTAACACAATCGTTTCATCACTGGATGTCACTGGTCTTAATTCTTAACTAAAAAAAATAGACTGCTAAACAAATAAAATATAAAAAATAAAGTTTGCCATGATTAGTAGTCATTGTGGATATCGATATCCACTGTGGAAAGAAAAACTGACGTAACCCCCAAATATTCAAAATAGCTTTAGTCGTTAATCAGAATGTATACAACTTAACACACGTTCTATCAAAAGGATATAAGCTGAAATTGTCGAATTCTTCACAATTTCGAGCGTATACTGAAGTGCAACGAAGTTCTTCAAAGTACCAGAACCAGCTTTCCAAGTTAGCATGCTATAATACATGATTCCTATTCTAATCATATCACTGTCAATATTGACCTTTATCCAGAAAATACGTTCACGCAATCATAATTCAGAATTTGACATTTTTTGAAGATTAGTCTCCTTGGTAGCCGAGAGGTTAAGGTGCGCGCCTTGATCTGGAATTGTAGGTTCGATTTTCACATCTGCAGAATTATTTGAAATTGAAAAATGCAGACCTGGATGCCATTCGGGTTGAGCGATTTTCTGACAACTAATTCACGTAAAAATAATCTGTCAAGACGTCTTCACACTGCGGGGATCCATATAGCCTACTTTCGAAGTGGATATCTTCACACTATGTAAATTCATGTTCTCTATTTTGGAACCAAACGTGGTATAAGAAGAAATACGAAAGAAAATGAAAAGTTGAATACCCAATAGTGAGAGCAAGATATTTTTTCAAACTGTATAGATCCATGTCCTCCACTTGTGGAGGGTATATTTTAAAACAATAACAACAAGAGAAAATTATTCTTCATATAAATCATTCATTTTGTATAACTAACTTTTTTATTTGTATTTGTATAGTAATTTATATTCAAAATCCGGTGTATACATTTTAATGAAAAACGTCTTGTTTTGAACTAAATATTATAACATGTATTCATTGCTGAATACGTATGAGAATTAAACGTATTGCGAAGTTAAAATATTGTTTACATCGTTTGGCTATATGCAAACAAACGTGTTATTAAAATAGTATATAACATTCATCCTGAAGATACCGAAAACAAATTCTGAATCGTTCATAATGATTTATATGATGGTTTTAATAAAAAATGTTGATTTTATAAAAAAAAAAAAATTACGCTTGAGATCGATGGAGTTTTGAGCTTGAAGTTAATTCATATTAAGCTCTATCAGTTTATAGTACAGAAGTTAATCTTATTATGAATTAAAGCCATTTATATATTATATCATATAAAAGAAAATTATCCTTCGCGATGCATATTATTTAAATTTTACTTTGAATTTAGGCATCGTAAAAACATGCCGTAAGATGAATCATCACATTGTAATGAGACAATTGCTCTGGACTGTAGCAAAAATGGTGATTTATCGTTATAATACAATTTAGTTACGTCTTTTCGTCTATAAAAATCCAATTTCGCTCCGTCCAATAATTCGTTCTTGGCAACAACAAAAAAAGGCAGACGTAGTACAAACTACAATATAAATGATTGCGTTTTAATGCTCATGCTGAGCAGGTCTAAGTAATTTTGTCACATACCACTACCATCATTCGGAATAATAAATTAGTTTTTAAAGTTCAATAAACGGTTCTGAAAGAAGATATCGACATATTTTTTGTGTCATTCTGTATCCTGTTCTTAAAAGAAATATCGAACCAATAAAATCAAATTCGAAATTGAAAAAATCTGTAATCGTTTGAAACTGGTTTCGTTTCCGGTTTTACAGAATTCAAAAATCGATTACAGGAAGTTCATATTGAAGACACCTAAGAGCACAAAAGCATTTTACCTCGTATTTTTTCAAATTTGTAGGGTAGACGCTTTCAGTACATCGTGGCACTTTTTTTACATGTTTAAAACATTAGATTTTTCTAGCTTGAAGCATTTAGAACACGACACTAAATAATAATAATTAAAAAAAAATATTAAAAAATAATATATTTAAATAAAGTATATTTTACACGGTAGCATAGAGGTTAGCGTGCGCGCTTAATAATCCGGGGAATCAGGGTTCGATTCTCCCCATATCTATCGGATAATAACCAAAAATGAAGGACTGTCAGAAGACATTTGTCTGACAAACAATTCTCGTAAAAAAATAATCTTTCGAGACGTCTTCACATTGAGAAGATCCATATACGCCATTTTCGGAGTGTATCTCTTCACATTGTATACACCCATATGCTCCACTTTGGGAGTGGACATTGTATAAAAAAATGTAAAAGTGACACCAAATAAAAGTAAAGATAAGTTGAAAAATAACATAAAAAAGAAAAGAAACAGAGTTTACCAATAAAGTTAGGGCTGATCCAATTCTAAAAATGTATAAAATGACATCGATATAAACTCATTCTCACACAGGTAGAACATATCACTAACAGAAGCAATTTCGTTGAACGTTACCATTGCTATCCGCATCCACATGACTATCAACAGGTTAATTCTGTATTTAGGAATAAAAAAAGTTGAAAATCTTGATTTTTCATAAATCACACTCATTAGCACATAAACCAGTCATATGCGTTCAAATTTGATCTCAAGTGCTCCTTTTTTTCTGAAATGGGGGTGGTCACACGTGGTAACATTATACATAGTCTTATCAATTTGGAATAACTTCAGTTTATTTTTTTCGTTGTTTGGAAATAAAAGAGCTTTGTTTATAAATCGTTATATTCAATTTACTTGATTTTATGATATGTCTTGAATTGATAGCGATGATAGATTTTAGCATTTAAAACGTATGTGCATAAAAAACTAACTCACTAATGAAAGCGTTAAGGCGCACATTTCATACAAAAGTGATAGATCAAAAAGTGGATTACTCGAAAGTAAATATTTATATGATATTAAAGCGTCTGGCATCGGGGTATAAATTCCATCGTTCAAATATTAATTATTACGTGTAAGCCTTGGCATAAACGCGTAATTAATTATAATATATAATATAAACACAAACAGACGTTGCAAATGTTTCAAGAACTTTCCTGTTGGAGATGGTGGAGGAATGAAAATAACAAACATAACCGTTGTTGGCCTGTTACATAGTTTCTTTTAGTCTAGTCTAAGTTAGGAAATGTAAACTACTATTTAATAATATTTAAATAAAACCATTATCTCATCAGTTCTGTTAAATTGACATAAGCTGTTCAATCCTGGAGGTGTTGCGTGGTGGCTGTATGCTCTGTATAGGGAGCGAATATAGCAGAGAGAATATAAACTATAAGGCTATAAATTTGAATTATTAAGTAATTTTTTGTCACGAAAGTAAAACTTGATTATCATCAAATCAATTCATTTATATAGTTAATAAATTGAAAATATTTCAAATTACAAGACTGATGTATTTAAAATACGATATAAAAGTACTATTAATTTTTATTATAAAGAATGTATACCAAATACATTCTAATTAAATAATAAAAAATTTCGTAGTTGATTATACAATTACTTGACAACCAATTTTTGTGAAAAAAACATCTATCAAGACATGTCTTCACATTGCTGAGACCCATATACACACTTAATTTATGAAGTGGACATCTTCAAGCGATGTAGAGACATGTTTCATTTTCGGAACGAACATATAAAAAAAAAGAAAGAACAAAAAGGAAGAACAATCAAAAATTGTACAAAAGCAAAGAGATGATTTGAAAATGAAAGGAGACAAGGAAACAATTAAAAGACGAGGTTGCCGAGCGAATAAGAAAAGCTCTATTCCAAATAAAGTCCTAAGAAAATGTTTCCAACATATTATTCATCTTAACTCTTTCATATTCAAGTGGAATATATTGATATCCTAGGCCATAGATTTCCAATCTTTTTTAGCCTTCCGCGCTAGCTTTCTTGACAAAATGTTTTTACAAAAATTGGTAAAATAAAAATACCTGTAAACGCAGGGTTTGAATTTGCGAACTCTGTACACAGATATGACAATCTTCTGATTGGCTTTCAAGACTGATTTTCGTGCAGAAAAATTGTAATATTTGTCATTTAACGTTATAAATATATATAAAATAAATGCTTGGTATTTAAGTGAACATCTTTTATCATTTTACATATGAAAATTTTTCTTATTTTCAAATACAGTAATTGTAATTTAATTCAGCAATCAGCCCTAGGGAATTACTCCTCAGCAGTCTTCAGCCATTTATTTTTCTTCGGTAGTAGGGAGGAAGGACTGCAGAGTACTGGAACTTAAGTTATGGTAACTGGGCCCTCGGGACTCGGGATAGATGTAGTTCGTATGAATGAACACGATTATGTTGGCAACGTTACTATTTTCAATGCCGAATTGCACATTTACTTAAAGTTTAAACTCTAGTTATAACACTTGCTATTTACATTTGGATCACTCGTAATGGGTTCGAATCGAATATTCAAATATTCATGATGAGAAGTTATTATTGTACAGAGCAAATAATTTATAGTTTCATATATGTAAATTCATAGTCTAACTTTTAAGGATAGTTTGTTTGTGTTATTTGACTTCAGAGTCGCCCACACTGTATTCAGAATTCCACAAAATAATTAGATTGGCCGATATAAGGGAAATATTTTCCACACATCCCTTTATTAGTTTTATGATAACATATCGACTGTGGAAAGGAAAAGTATGTAACCCACACAAAAGAAAATTTGACAGGAGCACAAAAACGATAATGTTAAATAGACTTAATTTAATCAAAGTAATTTAAGAAAATTGGATAAAATTGATGAAATGCAGAACCATTTTCCTGGTTGTAAATTTGACAGGCCATACTATTTTCAAACTTAAAAGTTGAATTTAGATACTAATTTTGCATTTGCATCTTACATTCTTATGATGAAATGTGTATTGAGTTGTAGACATTGTGACTTTTGAAAAAAAAAATGTTTGATAAACTGAGGGTTATGTCCTTTTTTCTTGCCATAGTATTTAACATAAAATATGCATAGTATCGATATTGTGTGTTAAATATTTTGCCGAAATGTTTAAAGTCAAACATAGTTTATACGTGTTATTAAAATAGACATTAGTACTACAGTGTGGGTGTACATTTATCATTTATTAACCATACTATTATTGCACCAAAAGTATGGCCTGCCATATTGTATGTTTTCTATATACAAATCCATATTTTTTTACGTTTTTACTGGTTGCAATTTTACGTCAAATTAAGTATCTTTTCCGATTAAATTGTTTTTTTACGAGTCGCACGTTTTAATAGTCGTCGAGCTATGAATGGTTGTCAATTGATCGTCAGTATAAATTCGTAAAACGACTCTCGTATCGTAAAAAAACGTATTTAATAATTCAATCACACTGATAGGCTATTTCAGAGGTTCTTAAACTTTTTTAACAATTAAAAGCTACATTATTTTACGATCTCCGTTCCTAAAGTGCGACATATAAATCTTCGCAATATGGAGAGGTCCACTCCAAAAATAGGATATATAGATCTCCGCAGTGTGAAAATAATCCTTTACAAAAAAAATCGTGACAATCGGTTGTCAGACAACTGCTCAACCGGTTGAGTATTTAATCCTGCGTTATCAGATTACCCAGCAGATGTGGAAATTTAACCCACATTTTACGGATGCGAGACGCGCACTCAAACTCCTTGTCTATCACGGAGACAAAATATACATAAGAAACAAATGAATAGATTCAAATTTCATTTCTAACGTATTATGATATTTCCATTAAAATTTAATATTTCATATTTTAGCGATAGATATTTAATAGAATACATCATTTATTCCCTTGAATATAATTAAAGCAAAACTAGATGCTTACCAACTCGGTCTCCAAAGTGATGTAAAACTAAAAAATACAATACTGGTTACGCAATGAGCTACGGGTACAAATGACAAATAATACACCATTATAAGACTTCATTATATGGAGATATGAATCTCTCGAAAATACCAAAGCTTCTTTATATGGACAGCTATCAAATCGATATTTCTGCACTACTCCAAAAATAAAATGTCTGCTCCTTATTACCCATCTCATATATTAAAAATAAAAATATTTTTTGCATACCATGCTTTGTATACATATGGATCGACACAGTGTAAAGAAATCCACTTAGAATCTAGAATATATAGAACTCCTCAATGCGAAGTCAATGTCTTCACATTGAAAATCTTTTACGTATTTATCTATTGTTTTGTATGTGTCAAAAAAAAAAAAATATCAATAAAGATCATTTTTAATCGTATCTTTTTTTAAATATTAATTACTGTAAATAAAATATGAATTATATTCAATAATAACAGAGCTTTTTCATCAAAAATAACTATACATAGTTCTTCGTGATCAAGTGTAAAATTTTCAAAAACATCATAACAGCTAAAGGGTTAAGTATCATGCTAATTTTTTTTTATTCCATGTTTGCTCCTAAAGTGGAACATATGGGCATATATAGAGAGAAGACATCAACTCCGAAAGTGAAGTGTACGGATGCCCGCAGACGTTTTGACAGATTATTTTTCATCAGAAATGTTTGTCAGACAATTGCTCAGCTCAATGGGTACCCAGTCCAGCATTGTTGGATTTTTTAAATCCAACAGATAGAGAATCAAACTCACATTCCCCGGATTACTAGGCACGTACGCTACAAAGTATGCTACAAGGGAGACGCCACGAATAAATACCAATTACATAATTGTATTTACATATATGAAAGCTTCCTTCTAGTCATACTCGTATTTCAGCTTTACACGTTACAGTAACACATCTTTCCTAGCGATCTATATTTTTCTAGAGGGTAAATAACTTCACGAGTTATCTCCGTTTACTTTGCAGCGAAAATTCTCGAGCACTCTCGTATATTATTTGTATAAAAATAATGCACTTTACTCTAGTGAATATAAATAGTAACGAAAATAAACACTTGTGAATTTGTAAATAATGTCAGTCGGAATGGAGACGATGACATTTTGAATGCACGCGACTTGTCACGCTAAGTAACGTGTACAAATATATTCACACATATGTCTTACTATATCATATATTATAATGTGCACACAAAACGACGGATCAGAATATCTCTAAAGCCTCATATCATAAACGACATTGAAACTATAAGGATTTGATCAGTGTGCCGGCAGTGTTTAGTAACTTTAGGTGGTTGATTATAAAAGGATATAAACTTCAAAAGTTCAAAAAAAGCTCGATTATCTTCTTAGTAAAAGAATGTATTCGCTAAACCGATTTTTATACAACGGTCTTTCGGTTTTAACAGACATTCCCTTACCCGCACTATCCTGTTATTTCGAGGTTCTATTCTACTATAGAATCTTAGTGAACTGTTTGATAGTATTTCTCGTTTTGTGAGACCAACATAAACTTTATCACTGACAAAGTGAAGCTGCGACGCTGGACCTGGCTTGGCCACATATTGCGGATGCCTCAATAGAGTATGAACCTGACTTGCGTATGCTTCAGGCTAACCATTTGCCAGCGTTCTGGAAAGCCGCTAAATACTATCTATAGAATGTATTCGGCGGAGTTACGGGATGTATGTATGATCTGAGAAGACGAAAAAATACAGGCAGGTGGTACCAATTCTTGCAGGTGGCACGAGGTATTCATATGCTCTACCTACGGAGCAGATATGGAAGTAGAAGAACAAAAAGTTAAGCCACATTTATTTGGCCCACGTGTTTGTCATGCTGGTTTACGTGATCATATCCGGGTGCATTGTTTAACTTAGGCAAACTGATTTATGACAATAAAACACGCGTATCAATTTATTATTAACATTTAGAAATAAATATTAATGACTGCATCAGAATACAGTTTTTCATCGTTTGTTCGACCCTCATGCCATCATCAAATCAACTATATTGTTAACGTAACTGATTTAAAGTAATACGTAACGTATTTCCAATTATAATCATCAGATTGACGTGATATGTATTTATTTGTGATAGATATGCACACATACTTTAAAACATCTGTTAGAAAGTAATAAATTATCATTAGAATTTCCAATCTCGCCAAGAAATCCATGCAACGCTGACGCAGACAAATCCCACGCAATATTATTTCTACGTTAGAGAAGCAAAATGTAAAAGAAAATTCTAACGAGAAAATACGTAGGTTCATTTTGTATTAAAAACATATCGATTTCCAAACGATACTGTAGCCAGTTCCGTCTCTTCTTTGAACTTAACAGCCTGGAGGCTTCGAATATATTTTTTTTATATGACACAGGCATGTGTGGTCTACGGCTAAATAATATATTATTACTAAATGTATTTTATAAGAATGGTTATCATTACGCAGTATTACGTTTATAGCGTAAAAGATATTCATATTTATATAATGAATTATTATATACTTAAAGATTTAATGCACATAAGTTATCAGATATAATGACTAATTTCATGCTTGATAAAGGCATCTTTCATGCTTTACAATCCTTATCAACAAGGTATTTGACAAAAATTTCAACTATAGTAACTATCAAATTAGCTGAATGAGAAGTTGTATTTATCAACTATGAGAAATGTGTTCTCTGAATACCACTTCTTTAACCTAATTTATAATACTCGTATTTATTCGGTTTTAAAAGTAACATTGTTTCACTAGTAGCCAAAAGGTTAGCGGACATGTTTCGTTTTCCGGGAATGCGGGCTTGTGCATCTGGGAAATGCGGGTTCGATTCCTATAACAGCCGGATTAAAAAAAAAATC
>JAGVSQ010007522.1:0-15248 GCA_022683975.1 Rhyacophila evoluta
AGTAACAAAAAATTTTCCATTATTCAATTTGTTAGTTCATTTTACACTCTGAATGAAATTGTAGTTGGAATAAGACTTAGCAATCAAACACAATTCCACTGCACAGTAGCACTTTACTTGCATCAATTATTACAAGTCATATTTCACTTTTTGGCTGATGCGATTTTGTCAATGTCTCAGCGAGAAATGCTATGATTTTTATTTATTATTGATAAAAGATAATTGAATTATTTTGAAAAAGTTACACCTTATAATTTAGTTGTACTAATTGTCTGAGACTTAAAAAAAAAACTAAACTAGACATATAGCGGTCTCTTTTTTGCTCATTCACACACATGGGAGCGAGTGAACAACGTACATGCACATTTTTTTATACTGTGTCCATTTATAGGAGCCATTGAAAACATTTGATAATGTAGGATTAATGTTTTAATTGTGTCAGCTAACGTTAAAACGTTCCTCTGTAAAAGTTTGTTAAAATCATTCAACTTATTTTTACTTCTGTACAATGATGACCGACAGCGAAGGTGATATTAAAATAATAGCACTTCTTCGTCGAACTCAAAAAATTAGTACTACTAGTTCTGATACTGAGTTAATCAATAATAATTAGGTTTTTATCAATAGTGATAACTCTTTATATGATTCTGATAGTGAAGAAATTAAAGAAGAATATCATATATCACCTTCTACTCCCATTTGAAGACCTGCCGGGCCTAAAACATTTACCACTAACTGAGAAATTGCCAACGTTCTGCTTCAATATACGTTTCACTTTGGAATTATGACATCTAATTGTGGTTGAAATAAATAAAAAAAAGATTCTAGATGGCATTTCTTTATCGAAACATTTGAATTATTTTATTGCAAATGGTTTTAGATAAATTTACTTCTGTACCTAGAATTACAGATACAAAACACATCTATAATTTAAGTATATTTACATCAAAATTCTCATCCTAGAGCAAAATGTAGTAGTTTTCACAGTTATAAAAAACATTAAATGTCCTTGACATGTTAGCGCAGTAGTATGTTGCCGAAATCATTTACCAATATAACAATTGACAAATATTAAAATTAATAACAGCATTATGACGATGATCATCGCTAGCATTTTTCGAAGTTTTCTCAAACAACGATTTGTAAACAGTTTAACAGCCAAAAGGTTGAAATTACCTATAAATTATCATTTAACACTATTATATATAGTCTGCCATTCTTATAAAGATAAAAAAATCACTTAATTTCTGATATTATCATTATAATATATTATATTATACCGATGGTGTATTAATATGCACGCGGGCCATGAGTTCAATTATTTATTACTGGAATGGATTAACTTTCTGGCATTATTTTAATAACACTGTTTATAATACGTGCAAGAAGGGGCATGATGATGTCAGGTTCGAGGCCATTTTCTCCACCCCATAAATTTGTCAGACATGTTTCTGAGTATGTGATCAGCGAACTTGTCGATCCTTAGAGAAAAAATATAAAAATTTTAAGATGCAATAATTGATTTATTTCAAAGTCAGTTGTTGGAATTTTTATATTTATATATACATATATATTTTAATTGAAAAATAACATCAACACACTACAGTTCGATTACGTGTTTTTGCATGGTACAAAACTTCACTGTGAGTCCATTTATGTGTTTTCACGTGATAAGAATGATCTAATTTTAGCTCGAAAAACTGTCGTGCGAATGCGATATACGTTTAAAATTTTAATGGTAGATGGGAATACATGCTCATAATTATTTTGCTAGTATTTTATAGATGTTATTTTTCTTGATGAAATTAACCACAATAAAGTGTGGACTGTAAAGTGTTAATATTGCCACATACTGATACAGGAAAATCTCGTTATAACGGGCAAATGCGAGTTAGGGGTGTCTATTAAAGCCGAAAGTCTGTTATATAAGAATAGGTTTTCCCGATACATTTTTTTATTGAGAAAACAAGCGGTCCAATACAATGCCAGTGAAGTTTCATGAAAAAAGTTTACTGTTTTATATCAAGTCTATTGTTTTTATCTTCATCTGCTATTCACTATATACAAGATATCTACACCAGAAAATAAAGTATATCATTGTTGCTCCCTCATTACTAGCTGTAGGCATATTGCTCATGATAAAGCAATACGTCATATAAAAAATCTTTGAATACCTCATATATAAGGTATTGCTTTCTCCGATCCTGATATGTATCTTCACAATGTGAAAAATTATCTTGACAGATTGGTAGCCAATTGCACATCCAGTCTTGCATATTTAAATTTAAAAAAAGAACGCTTGTAGTTTGCAAGGTCATTATTTTAGTTTTGGGAGACGTAGTTGGCTGACAACCAATTCTCGTAAATATAATGTGTCAAAATAAGTCTATGAAATGCAAAGATCCGTATTTGGAGTGGTAGCTTCACACTTTTGGGATCCACTTTCGGAGCGAGCATGATAAATTATATGATTTATTTTCAAATTAAAAACAAAATCATATAATTTAGTTATAAAATAATGACAAAATATAGATTTAATCACAGAATGGAGTTAAAATAAATCTGCCTTGACTCATAAAATTTTCGAAATTAATTTACCTTCCAAAATGTCATTTTTTGTAACACCATTGCAGCCATCAGCATTGAGAATTATAAAAATTGCAGCCCTATTAACGAGTGGATTATGTTCATCACAAATATACCGCAGTCCCTGGGCAATATGTCCAGCCACTTTCTCAATCTCTTGTATTATCATTACGTGTTTGGCTTTTAATTCTTCTTTATACTGTGATATTAATGAGCCATGGTGAGGAAGTTTCATATCTTCTTCCGTTAGGATTATTGGGAATGCAGTGTCAGTTACGTTTCCTTAAAATTGAAGAAATTTTTAAATGTAGCATTTTCATAACGCTAAGAACTAAAGTGTGTCAACATTAAAGCAATACGACACATTGGTTTTCAATACTTACACAAAATGCTGTTCGTGACATATTAGTATTTCACAGATATAAGTTTCTGTGGAGTAATCGTGTAGGAATAGAGACAAAATCACAAATATTCATATGTGCAAGTAAAAATTATGAAAAATAAAAAATTCAGATATTAGATATAAGTTTCATAATTGATTTACTCTGGCTGACAAAGTAATCTCACTTAAACAAGTTAATTTACAAAAAAGTACATACATTACAGTATTTTCTTTCATTTACCTACTATCTTTCTTAGTGAATATAAAACTCATAAAATATTTTTACCCAAATATTCAGCAGCGATCATGCCTGCAGCTTTTGCTATCTCAAATGCAAAATTATTTGAAGTCTCATGTTCTCTCCATTGCACCATAAAGAAAATAGCAGGCTCAGCACTGGCTTCAATATTGCTTATGCCAATACTTAGCCGTTTCCATGTTTCTTCTTGTTGCTTTGGGAAACGTTCTTGGAGTTGGCTTATTTTGTAAGAAACATTCATACTTTCTTGCTCTATTGGATTGAGTTTATTTGAATTTATAGGTGTGTGATATTTGCAAACCGACAATACTAGTAGATATACTACAGTGATCAACATAGCTATGTATACTGAATAATCCAGATTTTTAATGTTAAATATTTTATTCAGTTGTGATACTCGTACATTCTTGGATTTAACTAATTCAGGTAGTTGAATGGAAGGTTTACCTTCAGGCTTATTTGGTTCATATTTTTCTAATTTTTTTTCTGGCGGAAGACTGAAAGAAAAAAATGTTTTTGTAATTTGACATAACAACTATGTTAAGAAATTAAATATATTTTGAATAATCAATTATGTATTGCAAGATTCTATTTTTACATACTTATTCTGTGCGACCGTTGTGTTGCTTCTTTGTTTTAATTGGTTGTCTGCAAACAAGTATTAATTATGATAGTATACAGGTGGATTAAAAATACAGATTTCTTTATTATGAAAAATATATATATTTACTGCGCGTTGGCTATACCTTCCACATGTGATCAAAGTGTATATGGTGATGGAAAAATATTTACACATTGTTGAAATATAAAAAAAAGATGTCAATAAGTAATGCCCATAAAATTCCAAATCACTGTCAGTAACTTGGGTTCTAAAGAGTAGCTTCTCTTTCACAATTAATGGGTAAATTAATATCAAGATAAGGCAATATGTAAGGCTGTGTTCAAAACATGGCATCTGTCAATAAAACTGTACTTATGAGAGAGGAATGCCGCAAAAATTTCGTTAATAATTAGCAGTGAAAAACAATAAATTAACCGATGCTTTTTTTTTTATATACTCTTTGCTTTTCCTGCTCTTTTGCTTTAACTTTATTTCACAAATGTTTTGTTTAGGGTACTTTTTATCGATAATGACTTGAGTGGCAAATGATAATTTTTCCATTATTTTTTTACCATGTTGGCTCCAGTGGAGTACAGTAGAACCTCGATTATCCGGACTAACTGGGGATGAAGGTAGTCCGGATAATCGAAAAAAAATATAATTGACAGGAAAAGACAAGTATATTCAGTATGAATAATTTTTATTTATTTAGATTTATAAATAGCTTCAATATTAAATAAATCAGTACGACCGCTGTTTTTTGTTTTTTTTTACCAATCCGGATAATCGAGGTTCTACTGTTTATGGATATCTAAAATGTAAACTTGTGAAATGTGTCTAGACAGACTATACCCAGAATTCATTGTCAGCGAGTCGGTAAGCCTAGTGAATTAAATACAACTAAGACGAAGGTGCACAACCTTCAAGATGAATCAACATAAAGTCCACAGTCATCAACTCAGTATGTGTCCAAGGAAAACAACATGATTCTTACATTTTATTTTTTTAACACCCATTGTATTTTCAAAACCTCTTGAGATGTCATTTGAACTGGCGCTAGTAAGGTGGCGAACGGGTGTTCTTGGTTAGCAAGTTGATATGTGGTGCACTAACCTTAAAGAGATAGTGTTGTCGAAGAGCAAGTCTCTTTGACGGAACAGAGTGTAAATAAATTAGTGTTACCAAGTGTTAAATTCGTTACCACCATTTCCGTCAATTTCACTAGAGCGTTCTAACAACTTGACAAGTAGAGCAAAAAAAATAGATAACGCGACTCGCGTAGATTTCTTTTAATTTTTTTTTGTATTCTTATACTGCATACATATATTATATTGAGGTACGCTGATTTTTTCACCGTCGCTGCTTCTAGATCAAAATTCCTCCATTCTGGCAACACTGATCAAAAGGTGGAGCACGGATTAAAAATTTTGAATTCGCTGTCAGTATCAAATTATTTTTTCAGCGAAATGACAATGCAGGCTGTAAATAATATGTGGTAATACTTGTGTTATTGGTGGTAAGTGAGTGTACGTGTTTTGGAGCCAGAGGTTGCGGGTTTGAATCTCACAGCTACTGAATTTGTAAAATTTGTTAAATTATCCAGAACTGCATATACAGTGAGTCGAGCTACTGGCTGATAATCAATTATCTACTAAGAAAGTCCTTACATTGCAGAAATCTATACACATTTTTAAAGTGGTCATCTTCAATGTTTTCTCGAGAATTGATCGCCAGCCAATTTTTCCTTACATTCAGTTCTACATTTTTGGAATTCTAACAATCTAGCAGCTGTGTGTGGGAATAAAACCCCACAACCTCTGGTTCTAACATGTGCATGCCAACCGCTCAGCTATCGGGGAGACAAAGAATACACTCAAATAAATAAAATTGTACAAGTCATTGTTCGTATTTTATAGTTTATTTCGGTATACTTTAAAACGGATGATTTAGAAATGAATTACCAAACTTTGAAACATTGACAATAATGGCAAATTCAAGTAATAGACTGATCTTGTAATGCATATCAGCAGTATATTAATATTACGCTGAAGGCATTTTTTGTAAAAAAAAATGACTTATTTATTGACTGAAAATTAGAATGCTAAAAAAACGCGATAAATAGTTATGGTGGTTTAGATCAGAGGTTCCCAAACTGTGGGTCGCGGTCAACTTAGGGATTCATTGTAGGACTTCTCTGAGAAGTTGCGAAATTTTGCAGGTCTTTTTTTACTTGCTGAATGTAAATTCATTAAACGTTATTTGGAATATCTCATTTACACTCACAGAATTCAACCCATTGATATGATATATAGAATTTCTGGTTTTGTATACTATAATAGTTTTTTTAAGGGCCGCGGATTTTTGTCTAATTCAAGGAGTTTTGGCATGAAAAAAGCTATGTCAAATATACTTAATTTTCTGATGTATTTACCATATCATTAATACCGTATTTCTTCAATTCTATGCGTTGAACCCATTAAATCTCTAAAGATAGGGTCCTACTTGAATTCATAGCATTTCAAACTTATTTTGATTTTTAAATGGGAACTTAACATAAAAATAAGCAGTTAAATTATGGTCCGAAGATAACATATGGGATAGTTAAGATAAAGATGCCTCCAAAGAATCAAACCTTGAATGATAAATACTAAAATATTTATTTAAATAGAATGTGATTGATAACAAATTGTATTATCAATGTTAGTAAATTGAATTTATTATAATAAAAAATATTCATTAGGTACGTTTTAGGACATTTTCTTCATAGAATTAAAGATTTCTCACTGCTGGTGACTAAAATAAATACACATAATTTTAGAATTGAAGAATTGCATGGTATATAATATTTATCTACAAAATACACCAGTTCTAACATATTCTTTTTTATGATCATTGAATGATACCAGCTAATAATGCAAAATTTCTGTCATGTTTCTTAAATATCTTTGTTAAAATAATGGCTTGTAAACTATTGTACTTTATTGGTGAAAGATCTCATGTAATATAATTTTTAAATATCAAAACTGATGTAATTAATTTAAATTTTTGGTTTTGTTTTAAGGGACGCTATTACAATAAATATTATTTTCCCAAGTGTTTTTTTTCTGGTTTGACTATTTGAAACATTCAAGAAGTTACAAAAGATCAAGTTGTGAAAAAAAATGATTTGAAAATGTCTTGATGAAACTAATATACCAGACAAAATGTGGAAATATTATAGTATACATAAACAATATTGGAGATGGTGTTAATGATTAGGGGAAAATGAGTAATATCTAGCATTAAATATGGCTAAAATAAGGCTTTTTTGTAAATTTGCATCTTCTATGCCTTTTCCTTCCGTAAGCTGTAATTATAAAAAAATAATTACCAAAATCCTATCCCCCAAAATTTTCATCAATATTCAGTGAAATTTAGAAAGATATTATCACCAACTAGTATATGATTGATCAAACACAAGTAAGTATATAGGACATACTATTTTATTAGAATATGTCAATGAAAATTAATCCTGCCATCGGTATCTGTAATCGATAAATAAGCAAACAAGCTTTTCAACAGAAACACTAGTAGCAGGACAAAATAAAGTAAATTTTTTCATAAGGTGTAAAGCCATCCAAATTATTTGACAATTTAGGGCACGAAAAAGATTTAATGTACAGATACATACCTAGAAACAGAAAGATATTTTTGAAAGAATTATATATATCCAAATAATTTTAGCAAAACTGTCCAGACAGCGGTATTGCTGTTATATAAATTAAAATTAACAAGTTTTTCAATTTTGGAATAGCTCTAATTATTAATTACCAATTAACCTAAGCCTTGGTGTACTCTTTTACTCCATCATATTATAATGAAAAGGTTTATTTAACTCATATATTCACATATTTAACAATTTAAGAGTTTACTAAAATAGATGATGCTAGAACAATTTTTCAGATCAATTTTCTAATTAAATTTTAATGTTGTATTGTACATATTTGGAATAATTAAAAATAGATATCTAGTATTGCTATTATTTTATGCATTGATTTTGGACAAATAAACTTTTCTCGATGATAAGAAACTGAGTAAGATATTTTAACAATCGAGTATTGCTAAAATGAAATGTGAAAATAAAATATATTACGTAGCCCATTCCACTTTTACAATTATTTTAATACAATATAAAAATTAAAATCAAATTGCATTCAGTTTTTTGTTTTCATAATTAGTTGATACTGATATTTTAAACGATCAATTTTCAATGATAAGCCTTGGTAGAGAATATTTCCTTCAGTCATTAAAGACAAAATTCCATATGTAGCATGTAATGATTTACTTGAGTTATGTACCATTATTAAATGAAGAAATAAGGTAACAATAGTAAAATATTATAGTTATATGGTAGAAGGCGTGTACACATTAACTAAATCAACATTAATATTATAAATACAGCAAACAGGGTAATAAAAATAACAACAAGGAATAATTTAATAACTAAGGAATTTGTTTTTTATTTAATCGCTTTTGAGAGATGTATGAGTAAGAGATACAGGTTATTTATTGGCTTGGAATTTTTTCATCTACATGCTATGTCGTACAGTTGGCAACACTAAAAAAACAATCACCATTTGTTTTCCTCATTCAGTCTCAATTTCACTTCCAAATGTACACAATAATAAATTCTGAGTTACAGAATATTATATATACCTATGTCATATCGATCACTTCACAAAAAAAAAAAAATTGTTTTTGGATTCAATTTATGAGTACTAAATTTAACTGTTTTTTTCATCACATGTCCAATCTTAGTATGCAAATAATCATTTTTATATTAATCATGCCCTTAAGCAATTGCTGTTAACACGAAAGCACATAACTGTACGATAACAATCTTTACATCTTTTTTTTCAATTTCATACTCAATATGAATTGTGGAAAACAAAAGAACATCAGTAATACTTGTTTAACAGAAAACCTAATCAACACTGCGATTAGACCGCATGTACAATTTTGCTGGTTAACACGGATATACTTATATTATGGAGAAAAGGTTTAAAGTATATAAACAAATACAATATGGCAATATGGAAGTACCAGCATGATTTACTTTCGATTAGGTCCAATTACTTCTTTCTATAGTGTTCTGAAATACATTGAAAAAGCACTCAGTATGTAGATGATTTTGAATTACAATTACAGCTAATTCTTGATATTTCAAAGTTCAAGTTAATTTTAGGTGTGTCATGATGAAAACAAGGAAGGTATCAATATCTTGCCCAGCAAATTATAGCGCCACTGTAACGTTGTTGATTCAAAATAAATGATTACCACATCATTGGTCAGATATATATCTACATATTAGTGTATTCATATTATGTTAACCAATAGGCAACATAATATAAAAAAATATATACTCAAATAATATTAACTGATGAGAGGATATTCTAATATTGAAGAAATTTATTTATGGTAAGGGTGTAAAATTGGTATAGAGTTGTGGTAAAATGATTCATATTGGGTTATACTATTCAACAGTATAATTATTTAGATACTCTACAAGTTACAAATGGAAATTTTTTAGTTATTTTGCAATTTTGGAAAAAAAAAACAAATCCCTAACTAATAAGGGCTATGTGCGCGTACCGTTGAATTAATGCTATACAAGTTCTACTGCCACCATATTGCCAACGTTTATGGCAGTTTATTGAGATTAATATGAAAAACTAATAATAATATTAGTTCCAGTTGAAATAAAAAAAATTAAATAATGCGAAATGAAACAGAAACACACAGTGAAATTAACGTAATATGTACAATAATTGAAAGCACCATCAAAACACTGGATCTCGAGAAAGTAGTGCAACAATATGAGTTTTAATATATAGTATATATAATACAGGAGAGATTAATAAAATTGGATAAGCATGCAGTCCCTGTCAACCGATCGACTGATGAGTCTTTTAGTGACTAATAAAAAACACAATGCAGCAGTTTAACTGATTTTCCTGAATGGATAATAATGTATGAGTAAAGGGTTTGAGTCATTGGTCAAGTAAATATATATGGAAGAAAACATATATATTCATTTATGTCCATTACAATGCAATCTCAGTCGGTATCAGTTCGGCAGAAACAAAACACTAACGCTTCTGTCGCTTAAATTCCACTATTCAATGCCGATTGCTTTTCCGCTGATAAGATTCGCAATGGATATCGCAGGATTTATTATAATATATTAGCTGCAATGTCTTGAGTCTCTCGACTCCCTCAGTATCTCCAAGATAAACACTGCTATTGGTTAATTTTACTTTACAGTAAAAATTAGTTCCTAATAATATCCATCCATCAGTTGAGAGAGGGTGGCTTGCCTCCATTCCAGCTGACGTCCAATCCGGGCCATTTAGTCTGGAGACACGTCAGCATTGGATCTTCACACGATGCCCGCAGATCTCCTTCAAGTCGCACGGCCGCTCCGCTGCGATACATGACAACACCGCCCACATTAGAACGGGCCAGTCCATTGTAATGCAACAAGTTGAATTCGTCTGGCGTGGATCTCTGCTGTCCAGAAAAGAACTCTTCCATAAACGCATTTAATAATATGATTCCAAGATTTTCAGCATCTAATTTCTTTCGCATGATGTCCACATATTCAGGATCACTCACTAAATCCATTGCGCATAATAAATCTTGAAGTAATATACTTTGAATGAAATTGTTTCCGTCAGGGTCAAATGACCTAAAAATCCGTTTTGCCGATTCGGCTGCCGTTTCAGGAGATACAAGTCTCTTTTCAAAGCTAAATAACACCGTAAGATGGGTTTCAGATCCCATAACCCACACAGGATTTTGTGGATTTTTATAAAAGGAACCGACAGTGCAATACTGCATGTGTTCCATAATAGTAATGAAGCCCACGTCAGGCTGTCTATCGATTCCACTGAGCCGCATTCCTCCAACATCCTGTTCATGGTCCCACACGTGCGCAACCGCTCGACCTGTCAGCATAAGATTAATAAGGCCTTGAGATCCATAGCCGTACGTTGCATGAATTAAAGGATCTGATAAATCTGACAGTTCCAATTTCACATTTTCAATTCCTTTAGAAAGTATAACTGAATACAGCAATAGAAGAACACCATATTGATCAGTGAGGACCCTGAAATTTCTGCTGTAAAATCTTTCGACATCGTGAATAGTATTTAATTCTTCCACTTGGAGACGCTCATGGAATGTGTCTGAGTGAAGCAAATCTGATTGAGCATCTGCAGACTCTTCGGCTCCAGCATCTTCTGCCGGAGACTCCGAAGTTTCTGCAGAATTCCGGTCAAAGGAGCAGCCTTCTTCTCCTGGAGGAGACCTAGTTCTGTTAAGAAGCACAACTTTCACTTTGTGCGGGTTACACTGCCCAAGTATATTACAAATCGCTCGCACCAAGAGGGAATTACATTTTTCTGACGTGATATCCTGAAAACAGTGGCCAGGGGTTTCAGCAAGGAGTATTTTTAGTAGAAATCCTTGTACCGGCGCTATCGCCGCGCATGGACCTCCTTCGTCTTGCACTAGGGCACTCGGCTCGGCGGGACTGAAGCGGAAACCTTGCGACCACCGCCTGAATACGTCTTCTTTAATATGATCGCCCCATAATAGTTTCCTGACTCCCGAAACGTCGTTCTCGCCGTGCCCGACGTCCGTTTCACCCATTGCAGAAGTGTTCACTTTTTTTATCTCTATTGCGCTAGCTTTTGTACTGTTTTGAATTTGATTAGGGGTTATCATAGGCATATCTTCGAGACTGGCGAACTGATCTGAAAAAGTCCTTCAATATTAGAACATGCTAAGTAAATTGCGAAAAAAATATTGAAAGACGCGACTGAACCGCAAAGTTCTATTCCCGGAATAAAACGTTTTGGAAAAAGATAAATGCGAGTGATATCGCAAGTCAAAAAAGCCTTCACGAATGTATAATATTCGATAAAATATAAACCCAACCTTTCATTCAATGGAAAACAATGTCACAATATATCGAACAGCTGCCAAAAACTATCGACACAAATGAGATTCTTTCGAAATAGTGAGTTTTGAAAACAACTCTTGAACGGTTGGAATTGGTAAAGAACAGTAATAATCAAACTTACAATACAAAATACGCTCACAAAAATGTCACAGAGCACGAATAAGGAGGCGCCATTCTTGTTTACCCCCTCTTTTTTGTTGGGTTGCCATGCAAAATACTTGTACTGCTACTCTACTAATATAATATCAATTTTATACCATTTAGTAAAATGAGGCGAGATGAGATTATTTATTACCATTTTCAAGTATGTATCGGTAGATCAAATTTTTTTATAAAACTCATTCATTCATATGATTCAATAAAAAAATATACTTTTTCTTTATCACTTTATATTATACAATATATTTATAAAAATATTTTGCAAATGATGAAATCCAAATTTGAGTAAAAGTTGAAAACTTCATCAAAATATTTTAGTGTATAATCGAATAATAATAAATATTTTGGAGACTTAGGTCAGTTTTTTACGGATATATTTTATTTTGAATCGATAATAATTTAGTACTGTGAAGTACCTTGCCGGTCCCAGCTCTGAGGACATTGCAAATATGTCAACTGTCAAAACTTAAAATTTGTCTTTTGATCTTAATCGCAAAAAGTAAATTTTGAAATGAATTTACCATTTCCAAGTCTGACTCCTCGCTTGGTAGATTCGAGGTGGTTCAATGCAGACAATCCACGAGATGAAGAAAGCGACGTAACTGCTATGGAACAAAAATATCAAACATGGGTTTGTGATTGTATTTGTACGAAATAAACGGAAGTTTCTTCTTCATCAAACATTCTAGTATTGAGTATTGTGTATCGATTAACTATATTTTTTATGTGGAACTGGTATACTTTCAAATCAATTTTATATATTTTTCTTATTTAGTTGACGTCAGTAGGACAGAGGTTTGCCGATATAAATCCTTTGGGTAAAATAGCCCCTGAACCAATGGAGGAAGAAGCAGAAACAGATGAAGAAGAAGGTAATTTACATAAAGAGCCACCAATCAGAGTAAAAGTGCTGATTAGATATCTTATTATTTGAGTCTCATTTTTCTTAAGTAGGCATCACAAAACACACTTACACACCTATTCACTTGCAACTTTGACGTTTGAAATAGCGCAGGGTTGTCCAACTGAAATCATTCGGTAGGCAAGTTAGCAAGTTTTTGACAGGCCACACATTTAAATATTCAAAAATAATATGACTTTTTTTATGAAAGATTAAGACCGAGCAGATGAAAGAAATAATAATAGCACTTTTATGTGGCAGCGTAAAACACAGAAATGTGAGAGTTACGTCAAAATGGAGGAGGTTTTTCTATAATAGTGGTTTCATAACGGTTCGCACTGTCATAAAGTTGTCATCTTTTAAAGGTGGCACTGTATTGGACATTGGCAATTATTCTTTCCTAAAATGGGTTACTACCGTGCAAATAGATGCTCATTTAATCAAAAAGTTTCTTACGTTTTTAGCCAGGATATTTTTTGTATGGTATATTTACTTGCTCATTGTCTTCTGCAACATTTCAAAAGTCTATTTAGGAATTGCAAAATTTTAATCGCTCTTTACTAATGTTTATGAAACCAGGCAATGATGAATCTGATGATACTGAAGATTCTCATGATGAAGACGACGAAGAAGACATTGGTGCAGACTATTCTCCCAGTATCCCAAATCTCGTGGATGTCTCAACAGCTGGATTGGCAACTCCAGTTCAACAATCAACCAATAATAATGATATAGTGATGAACGATAGTAATATAAACAGTGGTGTAACAACGTGATATCTTTTTAGTGTTGTTACAACCAAATTTCTGTTTTAATTGGAAAAAAAGATTGTGATCATATCACAATTATGTTATAATTAAAACGTGCAGTAAATATCTTACAATATCTTATGAATATGAAGACTGTTGGTAAGCAATGTTTCAAAGTAAATTAATATTGAAGATTTTATGTAGTGTTGTTCTGTACAATTTGAAAGAACCATCATTGCAACCTTATTTATGTTCTTTTGATATAATCATGATTCCATAAATAAAATAAATAATAAAATAAGAAAAAATAAATACAATATCTTATGATTCCATGCATTCATAATATGCTTTTATACTCAGTTTGGCCTAATAAATCTAAAAAACAAATATGTTATGTTCATATACTTGCTTTTACACTCAAACCTGTTTTTGTGCAGGGAATAGGGACCATATAAAATAAAACGCGTAAATAATAAATAATACGTTGTTTACAACGCATTCGAAAAAATAAGTCTCACATTTCTATTTTCATTTCATAACACAAAACCCCACGATATAGCGCGTCTTTGCACGTCGACTCATAATTCGCCCACTCTTCCCCCTTGACACAGACATGTGACAAAATAATTGAAGGCCTTGGGTTCAAATGTGACATTCCAATTATTTTTCAGGAGAATAGAACTGAATACCATGGTTCTACATTCTAAAGATTACGGATTATAGATTAACGTTTCATGTACTTTTACTTTAACAAAAATTATCATTAAATATTGATTAAAGAATCAATATGACCTTTGCTGTTTTTGATACAAAATATGGAGAATTTACTATGAAAAGAGAAATAAAAAATACTTCATAAAAAAAAGGTGTGCATTTAAAGAATAAGGTTTATCCAAAAGTAAAATCTTTAACACTTTGCCAAACAAACTATTAAGTATCGAAACACAGTTGTGAATTTAATCTGCCCATTTAGTCCCTTACGATCTTCTAAAAAACCAGTGTCTCCCTAACTTTTTCTGGTCACGCCACCTTTTTTGAATTGAGATTTTTCCACGGCACCCTAAAAGCTTGCACTACTAAAATTTTAACTTCTTTCTAGAAAATTATGGTTTCTCGTTTTTGAACATCCTCCTAGAACTCCTTGAACACCTAAACATATCGGAAGGTGATTTTTCTGCGATATTACACTTACACCAACGATATGTAGATTAAACTGGTCCATCTATAATATTTTAATTTTTATTAGTATCTGTTCTTTTTGTAAATAAAAAAAGATATGAAAACATCTGGTTCTTTTAATTTCTTATTTTAGCTATGCAACCAAACTTCAAATGAAATCAGGTACATTTATATCCTGATTGTAGCTGTAACAGGTAAAAAGCCTCAGCGATTCAATTCATGTGTATTTATATAATATGCGATGTCTCCCCGGTAGCGTAGTTGGTAGCGTGCACACCTAGCGACCCGGGGAATGCGGGTTCGAATCCCCATCTGTCGGATTTTTAAAAATCAGAAAATGCAGGACTGGTTGCCTATTAGGTTGAGTAATTATCTGACAAACAATTCTCGTAAAAAATAATCTGTCAAATCGTCTTCACATTGCGGA
>JAGVSQ010007523.1:4923-15248 GCA_022683975.1 Rhyacophila evoluta
AGCACGCGTCTTTTGGTATTGGGGGTCACAGGTTTTAATTATGAAACTACATAAAAAAAAAATGGGACGAGATTTCAAATGAATTTTGAGATTAATTGGCTGATATCAAGTTCTCGCGAAAAATAATAAAATAATATATATTGTGAATAAAATACACTTTACAAATACACATAGTTAAAATAGATATCGTTAAATATATGACACTGTGTATAAACATTGAGTACCTGTAAATTTATTGTAGAGAGGTCTTACGTTGTTGAATTTTTTTATAATATGTTTTATTAAAGGTTCAATTTAATATTATTGCAATTGAAATAATGCTACTGTCTCGCATATTTTTTGTTGTAAATATTAAGGTAAAAATATTAGTCTTGTTCTAAAAAATATAGCGGTAATATTCACATTGTTTTTACAACGTTAAGCAGTAAATTTTTTTTCTTATAAATTTTAATAAACAGATGCAATAGATACATCTGTTTATAAAAAGGACAATTAATGTTCTTGGAATAGCTTCTTTTAAAAAAACGTATTTTATGTGAGCAGGAGACATCGCCCCCTATCGATCACGCGAGTTGTAGTAACTTCTAAGGAAGCTTTAATGGATTGGTGACATTTATTACCGTACAACAAAAAAACATGCACCAAATGTATGAAACCAAATTTAAACCGCGGCCAACAGATACTCGTTCAGTATTTTCTTGTCTGATTCATGAGCTTAATCGCATTTTTCCTGTCATTTTTTATTTCAGTGAAATAAAAAAACTTAATTATACATACTTATCAACTTAAAACTGAACCAAAAAGAATTCAAAATGTTACATTGTGTTTTTTCTTTTGTACACGCGAAAATACAATAGAATGTAATATTTTCAAAACAATAATGATCAAAATTTGTATCAATCTATTCATGTGTTACTGTTTTTGACATACACATAATTTGTACAATCACTTAATATACGCATATTATGTAGGTTTGCCCAATTTCAATGATCTAACAATGTAACATAAATTTATTATGTCTTAATTTTCCTCTTAATATTTAAAATGTAATTTTAAAGACTAGACAGTTTTAAAAAAAAACATTAATTGTATGCCACTAAAAAGAAAAAGCTATCTGAAATATCTTATGTTTGTAATACAAGCAATTTTGAATAATGCTGATAGATTTAATAAATAAATATAGACCTGTATATAAGCGTACAGATTTAAAAAAATGATAGTTTTCATACAATATATAAAGAATTAAATAAATAATTGTAGTAATTAGGATCGTCTTGCAAGTTCCCTGATGCACTTCTGTGAGAAAAAATTGAAACAGTAGATACAATTTAAAAATACCCTATTTCTGTATCTCAAGTAGGTATCTAAATTACGGTGATAAAACTTTAACGCATCATTGTTTCACACGCCCTTTGCAATGGAGTTTCAAGAGGAGGTAATACGGGAATGAGAAGAGAAGATGGAAGCTTCTATCACATACTGCAAAAGCCACTATTCTAAACGGAAAAACACTTTATTTTACCTTTTATTCGTTATTTTAAATGAAAGATTATTCTATTTTATATTGAAGATGTAAACTATTCAAAACGAACGATGACGATTTTTATAAAGATTAGTTTTCAAATTTTTGCCCAACAAAAGTAGAGGTTATAAAAACATTGGTGTCTAAATGATATGAAACGGAAATGACTGCATTTATTTACTGACTCATTCGTCTAAATTCAACTATTCTTAGAAATATCTAAATCTGTAAATAACAAATTCTATGGTATGAATATTCTTTTATTAATTGTACGTTGTATTAATAAAAACACATCAGTAGATACATTTTTAATTAGCATAAGGTGACTATCATTATCAGCTGAAATTGATCAACTGACAGCTGCTTTACGAAAATGTTCTCATTTTTACAATCTCACTGGTTTTTATTTTTGACAATAGCTTCTATGTATTTTATTAATAGTATTTACATGGATCAGCAATCAGTTCAGCAAATTTGATTGTTCTTGTGTATCACGAAAAGTTTATTATACAATTTACTTGTTATCATTACGGAAATAAAAAATATTTTCACCATTTAAATATGTGTAGAATGTCCAAATAGTCACCCTAAAATCTATAGTTGAAATTTATCACAATTCTATAAAACGCAAAATTATATTGTGAAACCTTCATAGAATATTACATGTTATTAATTACGATGTATAGTCATAATTTAATATTATCGATTCCTATTAATATATCGCAAAAAATATTTGTTTGATTAATATTTGTCAAACTGATAATATTTTTACCATGTTCGCTCCGCAAGTGGAGCATATTTATCTACATATAGAGAAGATAAAGTGGAGAATACGGATCATTGCAATATGAAGACATGTCTTTACAGATTATTTTTCACGAGAATTATTTGACAGAGAATTTCTCAGCCCAATGGGCACCCAGTCTTGTATTTTTTTATTTTTTTTAAAAATCCGACAGATATGGAAATTTTACTTGCATTCCCCGGATCGCTAGGCGTGCACGCGAATCAGTACGCTACTGGGTAGACTACATTAAAAATAAATCACGTGAAAATCTTGCTTCGCTTTACAATGACCGGATCTTAAAACACACAAAAGTGGATCTTTTACTTTGCATCTGCGTACATTACTTACCTTTGTTCCTAATGCATAGTATCAAAATATCATGGCACGTCGTAGTTTAATGAAGAAGACTCGTTGTTAAGGAAGCACAGTGTAAACACCGCAACTACCCTTGGGAACAATAAAATCTCGGATCTCTTTTGGCTTCCTCCACTGTATCCGCATTTACTCCATCGAGTGTGCATACTCCTCTCGACCGCGTGATAATTTCAGATCTTTTCTTATAAAAACAATTCGGTCGGGTAACAGATATATTATGGGCTCGTTAATTTACTTTAACATTCATCTCTTCGCTGTCGTAAAATTTTAAAAGACGCTAAGTGGCCTTAGTATCTGTTTCACACCATATTTCCTTAATATTTATTCGATACAATAATAACAAGAATTCACATGTGCTGTGCAAATTTTATTTTAAACACAGACCAGTATGACATTTTCAAGTAAACGTTAAATTATTATAGTATATTAGAATATTAGAAAAAAAAATGGATACATAATTCATATTTTGACTCGATTTTTTTTTTAAAGTTGTATGATTTTTGTCTCCTTTTACATACATTAATAACATTCTTTCTTTCTTATATGTAAATAATCCATGCTCAGATAAACAGAAATATGAATATTGAATCAATTTTATTTAATGTGTTCGATTATTTGTTTGGTTTTGCGATGACATTTAATGGGTACAATGAATAATAATTAATATCATGAGTATCAAATCAAATAGCTCATAATATTTATATATATACATATACACAAATCAATTATTTCAGCAGGGGTTTCTGGACGAAGCACGTGTGGTTCTTACCGATATATTAATAAAATAGAGTAAATCGCATTTCTATTTCTATGACTGTAATAGAGACAACTACGGTGTGAAAGTGTATCTTAACATAATATTTTATTCTATTGTGTTGATTACCTATAATTTTAAATTAATCAATTTTTTATTCAATTCGACATACTTGTTTTGTTCGAAATATACAATAAATATTATACAGTAGGCAGATGCCTATTTTTAAAATATACAACAAAATTTAATATTTAAAGTGACATCGATAATATAGACATACATTTTTTCAATTCCCAGCGTTGACCGTTTTCCCACCACCTGTCCACGGAATGTATCCAGCGGAGCTTTTTATAATTTACATGCAAAAAAATGTTCAACAACTCAATATGAAATAGATAAACAACCCGATTAGGTAGACGTGGAGATAAAATCTGTCAAGCAAACTTAAAATTCACCCAAAAATACAAACTCAGTTAACTCACTATTTTTACTTTCTTTAAAAATCAAATGAATCAACTGACAATAGCCCAAAGGCGTTCGAACGTTTTACGCAGTCTTTTGTTTCTTGTAAGATTTAGTTCTAAATTTAAAATGAGAGACCGCTGTGTGAGTTGTATTTGAATTTGTCGAGAGTGATTCAGTTCTAAAATAAGTTTGAGTGCAATACGGTATGAAGAATTCAAATGTTTTCTTTTTGTGAATTTTATCGTCGGTGTTACAAGATTTATCCAATTCAGTGCCTCTTCAGGGGAATGTCAATGCTCCTCTTTACATCATTGTTGTTCTTTACTCGGGGAAACTATTTACAATACAACGAAAACGGAAAACAAATTTAGAGCAACTAACCCAACAACACGAATTCTACGTAAAAGGGCATTTACCCTAGTCAGGCCCTTTTTTTACTTTTTTTCGTCAATTGGCCATATGCGTTTTAAATGTTTCATTCAAATATACATTGTTATATATATGTTTCATGGTATCTTAGCTTATATTTATAAAATTATATCCTTCTAAATTTTCACTTTGGAACAATTGTGGGCATTCAACGAGGTATATAATATTTAATTACGAAAGAGACTAACTAGAAAAACGCAGTTAGTAAGTTATTTATAAAAGAATATACTATTTAATCATATTTTAATACATTAAAAATATTAAGTAAAAGGAAATAATTATATGTTCACTTCAAATTAATCATTACATTTTTCAAATGTGACATTTCATGCAAATCAACTATAAAAAAGCCATGAAAAATTTCTGTGGGCTAGTCAATAGCGTTACTAATACATCTTGGACTGTGATAATATTCAAAAGACAGAATAGTGATGTCTATAAAAGAGTCAAAACTTATTTATACGAACCGGTTGTTGAACTACACGATCATGATAAAATAAGCTGCTCATATATAAACAGTATAATTGTAATTTACATAATATGTATGGCAATATTTTAACATAAAACATTGGAATAATTAGTTTTTATAGAGTTTTACCAAAAAATGAGAGAAATTTACCATTTTTGTAAATTCATTGTAATGGTAAATTCAGACAAACATGATTATCCGCAATAAAAAATGTAGCGTACAAGTGTACATCATTGTCCTAATCCTTTTTTTAAAGTCTATTTAATTTGGATGATCAGATTACAACGATTCTGAACAAGCTAGTTGTTTATTTCCTTTATTTAATATCATGATAATTTTTGTTATGTATAGTGTGTCATTACAGTTAGAAGAATTTATCACTAATATTGTATAGTATACTAAATTGCGTGTAAGTTATTCTTTGTGTAAGTCAACAAAAAGTCTATAAAAGAATCATAAAATGTTCTCCGTAGCTTTCAGCTTTGATCAGCTATTTCAACTGATTTTGCACGTGTCGGTATAAATTACTGCAAACAATTTTTAAAATTTCACCACCTGATTTTATAAAAGAAACAGATTCGTTTATTGAGATTATTAAACGATGATTAATCCACAACAATCAATTTCAGCAAACCGCTAGACAAACTTATTTTAAATGGGACATCTCTACTGTAGGGTGCAGTAGAAGCTTGCACCGGGCAGCTGTTTTGCCATAAATTCCGACACAACACTCTGTCATTGTTTTTTTTCATTTGTTCTTAGCAATATTATACATACGCATTATAGAGCTTCGTGTATATACGTAGACTAACTATAATGCAGCGATTCTGGTAGTAAGTATAAAACAATTACTTGTAAAAAACGATAACTCCATTATCAACAGGCATTAAATACATTCCGCGTTTTATGTTGTTGTACATTAAAATAATTAGAAAAAATTTCATATTAAACGACTTTCTGTGGGTTAAGATATAATATAAAATCGAAACGATCGGTAATCTGAATCAGAGTGTGAAACGGTGTCTACGCCGAGAAAAGCGCTAATGTGTTGCTACTTATCAAAGACAGCGATGGAGACTTATTTATTAGCTGTAAGCTTTTATTTCATTCGGAAAGGATACGAATTATCATACGTTACATCTGTGCAAACTATTGTTAATTTAATAAATGTTTTCTTTGTGAAAATAATCTCTACTTATTGAAAATCAATTTAAAATTCAAGGTGCTTCTTTTTACAATATACTAACTTGTATATCTGTAATATTTCTCTCTTTAACTAGTAGAGAGTTAATATTGTAATGGTCAAGTAGCAAGAACGTGACGTTCGGTGCATAAGGTTGCGAGTTTAATTCCACAACTGCTTAAGCTTTTTTTTTAATAATTCAAAGGTACAGAACTGCATAGCCAATGGGTGTAAGCAGAGACTAATTAGTCATTAAATCTCCTATGGCCAGTCAACAAAAATGCGTCACTTATAGCATACGTATATGCGTATAAAATAATAGGATGTGGTATTATAATATTTTTCAAATTCATTAAAATATATGGTAAAAAATTCAAATCTATTAAAAAAATACACATATCCAATATCCATTTTGTGTATATAATGTAATTTCGTATAAAATTGGTATTTTTTTGTTTAAATAATTCTATTTTTTGGCGCTTTTGGATTTGAAAATCATCTATGACTAAATCAGAGCCCATGTCAGTAAATACATCGTTTTCTATATGAAATAAACTTAAACATCTGAGCCTTATTTGTTTCATACTTGAATTTAAATAATATTCTTGAGAAAATTTACTTTACTGAAACTTTTTTCACCAGCAGCAACTAGTGTCCGCAAAGATTATTAGATATGGGTGGAGTTTTTCTTGAGTTAGAAATCTTTCTAAATTTTTTTTCAATTTAATTCTCTTTCGTACTCTCTTCAGAATTCAGCTGCTGCTCTGGAAGTAGCATTTCATCCAAATCTTTTACGAATAAAAATTCAAACAACGACGTAATATTATGCACATTTTCAAATCTATTTCTCAACTGATTTATGATCACACCATTAAATTCCGTGATGGAGATATGTAAATTGATTATTATGTATATCATAGAATTTGAATTTTATATCATCAATTACAGTTTGTTTTAATTTGCAGACATAAAACTGATAAATTCATCATAGATATTATATAAGGAATCAAGCTCATTAACTAATTATATAAAGTTTAAAAAATTCCGGAATTTCGGTCATGTCCCTTTAAGGCTGAATGTTTAAAGTACAACACATCTCACATTTGAAATATTTTTTACAGTGTAATACGATTATTTGAAGATTATTCATGCCTCTTTTTTTGAAATGCATTATCAATAAATTATACCTTCATTGCTTTTCAAACTATTTTTCAAGTTGTATAACACGTTATTTTATCAATAGATTCCTCGTGGTTCATAACACTTTATTAAGCTATTTTCAATTTGAAAACACAATATTTAAAAAATAATTTTAACTAAAATAACTATGATTTTTTTCATTATTTACCCCAATATTGAAAACTTTAGCATATGCAATTTCTATCATAATTCAATTACAAAGAGTAGAAGCATATGTGAATATGATCTTGTTTTATTATTACTCTAATAATTATTTATTATGGGGAAAAATCTCAATCAGTCAATTTAGAGCCTTTCTGCAAGCGGCGCCTATGCCCCCCCCCCCTATTCTGCCCATAGGGTGTTTACGCCTTTAGGTGTAACGATAGGTTAATTACCAAAAATCATGGAAAGAAATAGGTACATTTTATCGAGCAGACTTTTTCAAATTGTGGTGAGACGTGTGCTTCATTTCCAAAGCGAATGAGGTAAAAATAAAAACCCATAAAAGCGAAGGACTGATTAATTGTATTGTGATATGACGAAATAGTTAATACAATATTTAATCTTAAAGATAGTTACTATTAATTTAGTTTGCTCACATATAGTCGTTACTATCTACTTTATATTTATCTAAATTTAAACTAATATACTATGTTGAAATATGTATGTCTTTTATGATTTCTTTCGTGTATGTATTGACTCATTAAGAAAGCTTCTGCACTACGAAACGTCAGATATTTTATCCCACACACTATCAACTCTCACATATGTGCCATTTTCACGGAGTGGGAAGTTCAATAGTGTAGTATTCAATAGACTTCTCATACACATGAGGCAAAATGACTGTTTCTAATTAGCAGATAATTAAACAAATGGGGCGTTGGACAATTACACTTCGTTTGCAATTAAGCCGCCCGGCGGTGTTTCCAACTACTTCACAAATCATTAATTAGACTTTATTAAATGTGTAACTTCGCATCAAATTATTGCTTCTAATGTAATATTATACTAAAACAGATTTCATGGAGAACTTAGTTATACATATTACATACATACTTACATTAAAGAAAATCATTATTTCTCAACAAAATGGAACACAATTCGCAGCAAAACTTAGTCTATATCGTAGATTAACATTAAAAAAAGAACACATTAAAGAAAAAAAAATGATTTCGATAAATCAATTATGGCTTCATTTATTATTAGTATTTATGAATGTAACTGTTACTATAATCATTTATACTTAATTACACAATAAAATCATTACTGTCCAGTATTCGTGAAAACTGAATGTCATACAATTGCTCAACCCAACAAGCATCCAGTCCTTCATTTTCATATATTTTTTAAATCCGATAGATATGAGAATCGAGCCTGCATTCCTGAGATCCGAGGCGCGTACACTTACCTCTCGGCTACAGGGGGATTAAATTAAACTTTAATTTCTTTTTTAATGGAGAATATATATGTTTATATTATGAAAATGTCTTGTGTAAAATAAAATATATATTTAGATATCCACAGTTTCAATATTCGACAAATTTGGTACCCCCTGTTTGACTAATATTTGTCGTAAAAATCTCTCGAAATAAGTAAAATTTATTTATTATTAATTCATAAATATACAAATATATTTTTTTGTTTCACCAGTATATTCTAAATTCACACATTGTTCAATAAAACACACATTTAAATATTTTAAACCATTTTTATTTCAATACTTATGCCATTTTCTTACTCAACATTTTTCACAATTTTCGTATTTTGTTGAACTTACGACAGCACTAAGGAAAAACACAGAAAAAAGAAAAATAATGTGTAACATAAAAGATAAAATAAAATCTTTTTTACATAGATATCTCATATGATAAGTATAATTCTTCCATGTAAATGATAATTCAGATTTTTATGGAGAAATAAATACTCTGTATTTGCTTATTATTGTTGAACACTAATGGATTTTAAAAAATGATTGTTTTGTCCACACTTAAAAGTACTATCAACTTTATGGTAAATACGTGAACATTTCATTTGTATTTTCTGGAATAAATATATATATTGTATTTTTTGGCATACTAAATATGAAAATAATTAAGCGTTATTGTTTCGATGCGTATCTATTTTATTGCAACAATAAAAGAGTGCTGTTTTTCATCAACCTTTTCATAAGTTTTACTTATTTATTTCAAATTATAAAGACTACAAAGGTCCATAAAAACGTGACATTGAAAGCATAGAGTGATTTGTTAAAAAGTTTTCATGAATTCTTTTCTGTGTTTTTCCTTTAAAACTTAAATTTACCTAAGTATTTTATACCTTATTATTGAATAATCTACCTAAAAGTCGGTACGAATAATTATTAAGGTAAATTTTTCTGGTACTATTTTTTATACAATAGTTTATTTACACTAAATTTTTCTAATATATATGTACACAAGGTATTTATTAATATAGTCTTCTTTACATAATAATTACTATCACGGGTATCAATTTTCTAACGAAATTAGTACATCGAAGAGACACACTGGAACAATTTAAAGTCTTTTTATTTGCATTCACAGCAAAAGTGTTCTTATTCGCTTTCTTTTTGTGTTTATTGCACGCAGCTTTTCCGCCATCTTGGTGTTCATTGCCATGGAAACTCTGGGCATTTATTGACCCAATAAAGAAACATTTTTGTATGGAGATCGCGGTCACAATTCAATAACCAAATATTTTATAATATAAATTACACTTGTTTTATTGTCATTGTATTCGTTTGCATTTATATTTTCGTTTAAATTGTTTATTTTTAATCTGGAAGGACTCACTATTCACTCGTTTAAAAGCTTAAATTTTGAATTATCTAACATAAAGCAAACTCAGCTAGGCTCAGAACCAGTAGAGGTCTTTTGAAGTTTCTTGTACTTGGGCCTCCAATCCTGAAACAAGAAAAAAAAATTTAATATACGAACATTTTTATCAAATACATGCATGTTTAAAAAATAGTTGTTTTACATTAAATATATGAGAGGAGTTTTTCTAAAGTGAACTTATTCCACTATGCCAAAATGTAAAGGAGAATATTTTGACCAAAAATTTTTGCTATAAATTGTAAATATATATTTGCTTATTTTTTGTATTCAATATTTTTGAAGCTGAATTATTTAGCAGTTTGCG
>JAGVSQ010007524.1:0-15246 GCA_022683975.1 Rhyacophila evoluta
ACGGTGGGTGGTTTGGTATATTTATGCGACAAAGACAATCCTCTTCGGGTGTCACTATCTGCACGTCAAAGTCAAAATTAATCTCAAGATATACGAAATATAGAATGCCAGATTTTGTAAACCATGAATGTCTTTAGGGCCGCACAAAAAAGCTCGGCGGGCCGCAGGTTGAGTATGGCTGGTATAGACTAAACCCGATCTACCGCATTTGATGTTTTCCCACATTTACTATTTATATTTTATGTAAACACCATAAAAATGTTAAATAATCGTCATTGATTTCTCGTTTTTCATCCCACTCAGAATTACATACTCTTTCATTCACCCGCTATTGCTGTCTCGTCATAAATTTTATCCGATCTTTTATTTTAGTTAAACAGTTGTCAATCTATTCATTCATTTTGATTTCACGTTTTTTTCTGCTCTTTTTTGACTTTACTGCATTCACCGTTTTTTTTATTTTTCAATCTTTTAAAAACGGTAAATCGTGGTCCCACTATTAATTTTCATTATTTTATGAAAACTGTTTACGTAATTAATAATGAATTGTTATTTTTAAATGCAGAAGAGGTAAAAAAACTTTAAAATAAGAAGGCACACAGATGTAAAAAAATATCCACTTGTGCAGCAGTTCAGGAAGGTTTCATAAAATTCTTGATTGTTGACTGATATTGTATCTATAAATATTTTTTGATTTGATATTTTATTTTAGATATTAGATGTCATCAGGGTGGGTGTGGATAAAGGCAATGCAGCAGGCTACGAAGCAGAAGCAAAAGGATTTGGAGAATTGTCAGCGACTTCTCAATCGAAAGGACTTATCGGATTGTTCCGTGGACAGACCGAGTGTAAAAAAAATCGATTTGGTGCGCCGAAAACAAAAATTGAAACGGTAAGTTTCAAAAAGCATATGATTAAAAAAATGTATGCTTTGTCATAATTTCCATAAGGTATTATATTAGTTTCGAAATATTCTCCCATAGGTTATTTCATTGATAATTTCAAAGAAAATAACTTGCTACAGTAATGGTTGTCTGTTAAATATATTTAGTGAATGCTTATAGTAAAATTATTATTTCACATATAGTATTAAATAATGTGTTAGTGCTGGTCTTCACGGCTGAAAGAGGTATCTCTTAATGGGAATAAAATTGAACAGTGGTTATTCATAAGATGACGTAGTCGTATCCAAGTTTATGTTTCTGGATTGTTTTTGTAGGTTGGCGTCTTGGGTGCAGGGTTGATGGGTGCAGGTATTGCTCATGTAAGTGTCGACAAAGGTTACAATGTCATCATGAAGGACACTAGCAATGCTGGCCTTTATCGAGGAGTTGGTCAAATTCAAAATGGACTGAGTATGGCTGTCAAGAAGAGGAAAATGAATGTGTGAGTTTATTTTTTGCTGTCTGGTTAATCAATCGTGTTGTTGAAATATTTCTTTTTGTAATAAATTTCACTTTAATTTAGTTGAATTAAGTATATAAATAAAAATATAATTATTTTAAAATTATTATTACAGAATCCAAAAAGACAAATTCTTATCGAATCTTTTGCCGACCCTGGACTATGCAAAGTTTAAAAAAGCCGACATTGTAATTGAGGCTGTATTTGAGGACTTGAAAATCAAACATAAAGTAATTAAAGAGCTGGAAGCTGTCATTCCCGAACACTGCATCATCGCCACAAATACTAGCGCAATCCCAATCACCAAAATAGCCGCAGGAAGCTCAAGACCCGATAAAGTCATCGGTAAGACTTTTACATTTATAAAAAGTATTTTTCTTAATTCTGAAGTTAACTAGTCAAGTATTCAAAATTACATATAATAAGGATTGATTTTACTGTGATAAAAATACATTAAATTTCAAAAATATACAAAGAAAAATTATAGTGTTCATGAAAATACATCTAATTATTATGTTACTTAGACTTCTTCTTTCTTTTTTTGTGATATTAATAAATGTTTTGAATTATAGGCATGCACTACTTCTCTCCTGTTGACAAAATGCAGCTGCTAGAAATCATCACTCATCCTGGCACAAGCAAGGAGACAAGTGCTGCTGCAGTTCAAGTGGGGCTCAAACAAGGGAAAGTTGTCATCACTGTTGGAGACGGACCCGGATTCTACACTACCAGAATCCTGTCCACTATGCTAAGTGAAGCTATTAGGTAAAATTTAATAATAATCATTTGATTTATTTATTCACTGCTAATTAAAAAATATAAATAAACAGGTACACTCTTATGATTACATAAAGTTATATCAGTAAAATTTGATGTGATTTTTGGTTTGTATTATTTTTACATAGGGAGTGATAGAAAAATGAGAAAATGTGTGCATCGTTTGGATGTATTGTAGATATGGCAATTGACTTTTATATTTTACAATGACTTACTGCTTTAAGACTAAAGCAAATATCTATGCATTTTTTGTATGGGTACATTTATGAATGAATTTTTCAGATTACTGCAGGAAGGAGTGGATCCTAAAGATTTGGATAAACTTTCGAAAACCTTCGGTTTTCCCGTTGGTGCCGCCACCTTGTCTGATGAAGTTGGTATTGATGTAGGAAATCATATTTCACTTGATTTGGCAAAGGTAAAAACATATTATATTTTATAATATATCTTGGCATTATTAAATTATCTCTGTTCATAATTTTAAAAATCTGTATGACTAATTATTACACTAATATTTTTTTGTATCAGTCATTTGGAGACCGGTTTTCCGGAGGAGATATTGGCGTTATGTCAGAATTTGTGAAAGCTGGATTCATGGGTCGTAAGTCAGGAAAGGGAATATACATTTACGAGAAGGGAACTAAACATAAGGATGTTAACGAAGAAGCCATGGCCATCCTTAAAGAGAAATACTCACTTGTATCCAAGGGTGCTAACAGTAATGAAGATATGCAACTCAGAATGGTCTCCAGGTATGGCTTTGCAAATATAACTAATTTATATTAATCTGTAATAGAAGACTAATTCTATTTATCTGTGTAATTTTGTTGAAATAATATAAATTATGAGTAAGAGGTAGAATCTGGTGTACATATATTTTCACAATTACAGGTTTGTTAACGAAGCAGTGCTTTGTTTAGAAGAAAATATCCTTGCCAATCCTTTGGAAGGAGACGTTGGTGCCGTATTTGGTCTTGGATTCCCTCCATTCACCGGTGGACCTTTCAGGTACAGTTTACAGCTTTTTTAACAATTTAAAACATACAAATAATGGTCCATTTAGGTTCAAATTTTGAATAATTTTGAGCTCAAACATTTTTAATTGATAGTTTGAAATGTTCGCCACTGTTTTTAAGAATACAGTGCATATAATTTAAATCTTGTGTTATTTTTCAACATCACCAACAATATGGTTTATTGCTTTAATTGCTATTATTTACTTTATAAAATTTGTTATAATGCTGAGAAATGTTTTAATTTTTTAAATTCAATTCTTGGTTCACTTTATGTGTTTTTTTGAATTTGTTTTTAAGAAGAGTTGTTCAAAATTTTTCATTAATCAAAATTTACAAAATACCGTCTCTTTGAATGACTGCTGTTCTCATTTTCAGATGGGTAGATGCTTATGGAGCAGGCAAATTGGTGTCCAAGATGGAAGAATTTGCCGCTCTGTACGGAGCTCCATTCAAACCTTGCCAGACTTTATCAGACATGGCTAAAGATTCCAGTAAAAAGTTCTACAAATGAATTACTAACAACATAAATATCTTTTTTACTTTAAAATATATCCCGCAATTAATATATTTTATGATATGGATATTAATGGTGCAATTCAGTTGATTATTCATAGGCATTTCAAGCAATTTAAACTTAATTTCCAAGGATATTTTGTACATACCGCAAAGTTTTGTGTTTTTAAATTAATATGCTTTAAATGATATTTAAAAATGATATTACACACAAACAATAAAACTTATTTTTGTCATGTGACATCAATGTGTTGATATTTTTGCATTATTCAGACAGTATTATTAATTCTGTCTTGTTCCATTAAGCATTTTGTGAATATGTATTTAATGCCATCTTGTTATTAGACAAAATAATATTTATAGATATTTTGTAGCATGTTTGGTTAATGAAACGTGTCAATGCTCTGGGGTTGAGATCAATGTTTGCCAATCGGATATTATTGATTATTCTGAAATTATTCGTGAAGTGTTAATTAATTGTTGCTTCTCCGAAAAATGCCAAATATCTATAATTATAAAAAAACTTGTCATTGTTAGTTGTTTTTGAGACACATGCTCATGCGTATAATTGAATATTATCGATTTATACGTAAAAGACTCAATTTTTTTACACTTGTTCCAATTTTATAATAACTCAAAATGTTTTTTTTTTTAATAACATTAAAGCTGTTATTTTTGCATTATACATATTATATTTTATAAGAATATAAAGTGCCTTGAACTTTAATCTGATTCATCAATATATTTGTGAATTTTATTTTGTTACTGTAGGTTGAAAGTCTTCCCTCATATCCATTCATTTTACTTCACCTTTTTTGATGCAAGTGTCATTTTTCACCATAAATTATATAGTTTTCTATTAATAAAAAAAAATAATAAAATAATTGTTTTATTAATCCACAAAATATATTTTTACTATTGATAATTTTTATATAAGCTTTTGATAATAATTCATGTCACTATCCAAACAGAAGCAGCTCGAGCACTTTTCAGATGGTAGAAAATGAATGTTATTTTGTATATTGTCAAATATTTTTTTTTTACATTATACGTAGGGCCACACTGAAAATTTTTCATCCTGGTCACTCAAATTGTTGAATTCAGAATGACATGTTTTTTAAACATTTTGAATTTTGTTTACGGAATGCCATAGTTTTTGACTGGAAATCGCTTTATTTTTGATGACACCTTTCGCATGAAAGTGGATTTAAGAGTGTTTTAGAGTGATGATTTTTGAAATTTTAAATTCATTTCCTCCAGAAGAAAGCAGCGTTTGCTTTAAAAAATATTGCTACTTTAGCAGCTGATTGAAAAAAATTAACAAACCACCTATGACAGAATTCTTGGAAAGTCAGGGATTAGTGATTTTGTGTAAACATTTAGTCAGGAAGCTTTGTTGCCGTTAGATTTCTCATGAAATCACATCCAACCAGAAAAGAAAAGGTCTTCGAAGGTGAGAACAGACCAAGAAAATTGTTACAAGGCAGAATTTGGTAAGTGTGCACCATGTCTAATAGGTAAATTATTAAGGTGTTAACCAACCCTCGTAAAAACAAACCGTCCAACTGCGTAGATCCACTTTGTCCATGTTGAAAGAAAACACAATCACAAAAATAATCTATAATGAGAGTCATTGTGTTTGAAATAGACCGGAGTATATGAAATATATCTGGAGATTTTGAAAATAGGCCAATCATAAATATGTACAAATATCGATAAATTTGACGAATGATCAATCAAATGTCATTATTGTTTATTCATAGAGATACAAATATATGGTCATTTATTTTATTTGTGCAATTAAAAATGTTCGAGGTTGGGAGATTAGGAATACATGTAATTATTGATAATAAATGATTAATAGCTAGTCACTTTATCAATAGTTGATTTCAATATATGTTATCAATTTATTATTTCATAGTACTTACTATATATATATACTGCCTCTCCTGGAAGGAAATAATCAAATAATAGAATAAATACTAAATAATACATCTAGCTACGCTGCAAATTTGAAGAAAATTTTGATTACCCAAATATTGTTTACAATACTTTAAACGATTATGTGTAACGGTGACTTTGTGAAGATGATTTATTTTCGCATTTATTTTTTAAAGTTTTGTTCATTCTAAATAGTAAAAAAATGCTTGACAATGATACTAACAAGTCTGAGTTTAAAATCAATTTCTGTCAAATATCGGTTGAGAGTATTAATTATAAACATTTTTTTTTAAATATGTCGGCTCGATGGCTGATGGTAAACGAACATGCTCCACAAAATGTCCCCTCCAAAAACGGACCATGTGATGATTCTTGACAATTTATTTTATACACATGTTGAGAATATGACAACTTATTAATTCGACGCATTCATGGTATGGCATAAAAAAATAAAAGCTAAAATTTATTTATAAAGAACACCAGCAACAAAACAAGTAGAAATAATAATGCGTAGAAGTAAAAGTAAAGAGAAGAAAAGGAAGAAGGACTGCCAAGTGAATTAGACAGATCTCATTTTAGAAATTTATAAAAAAACATCAATTTATATTCGCTCTTACTCAGGTGGGAGATGTCGATAACCGAGGTAATTTTGGCAAACAACTTTTTTTTTTTTGGTAATATAAAGATGTATCGTGACAAACTGTTTCAATATCACGAGAACTGGTTGACAACTTATCGTCTTATGAATCCAGAATCTATAATGAAGAATCTTTAAATTCTTTAAAGTTCTTGTGAGCTCGAGCCCGCACATTTCAGTAGTAAAGTGTAAGTGCTTACCAATCGGTCACACAAGGGATATACAAGTATATATTTGTAAAAAAAAAAAGTTTATCATTTTTATAAAAATGGTGTTCTTAAGAGTTGTTTCAAATTAAAGTCGGTAAATGAATGGTGATTTTAAGAAAATTATAAGGGAGAGAGAATTCACGATTTGCTTATGTGATATGTCGTGACGCAGATGCTACGGCGTAGAGATCCTCGTGAGAGTTGAGAGTGCAGGTTGCAGCGAGGCTTTTCCGACGGACGTCGACGTCTCCGGCTGCTTACGCGGTGGCGTCGCGACGCGATGATCGCCGATCGGCGGCCGCTCAGTGGAAAGTGTTACGCCGCAGGAATGGAATCGTCCGCCGGCGCTCTCCGACTTTCGGCATGCCGCGTCGCAACATCTCAGTGCACACACGTCGCGCTTCCTCTGCGTACGACGCATTCGCATTCGCATTCGCACTGCACTCTCCTCGTTCCTCTGCCGACGGTTCTTTGCTAAACTCGCTTTTTCTCTCGGGATGATAATCGCAAAAGTAAATAAACCTCCGTCGAGCGCGATCGTCACCGTCGACAGTTTTTTCAAGAGATAATAAATTACCGAAGAAAGTTTGCCGAAACGGAAAATAATTTTCGCGGGTTTCTCGCGATCGGCGATCTCCGCGAATCCGTCGCCCCCCGGCGTCCGAGTTCGAGCGGGATAAGCTCGCCGGCGATACTCGCGGGGAAGGGGCGAGGCGGCGGAAGGCGCGGGCGGCGAGGAGAGGGCGGGCGTCGCGGCGCCTCAGTGCGCCGGCAGAGAGGCCGCGGGATGGGCGTCCATCGCCGCGAGTGCGTCGCGAGCGCCCGCTCGCTCGACCCGCCGAAATCTCTCTCGATCTCGCTTCAGTGACTCGCGACCGAGAACCGTCGCCGGATCCGGCCGCCCGGACGCTCCGATCGACGAAACCGGATGCGATCCGCGAGTTCGAAATATGCAACAGGCGAACAGAGCGAACGGCGGAGGGGAAGAGGGGGGAGCGGAGGGGGCCCAGGTGAGCGGAGGCCGCTTCGACTTCGACGACGGGGGGACGTTCTGCGGGGGGTGGGAGGACGGCAAGGCTCACGGCCACGGGGTCTGCACGGGCCCCAAGGGCCAGGGCGCCTACTCCGGCTCTTGGCACTTCGGCTTCGAGGTCTCCGGCGTCTACACGTGGCCCAGGTGAGAGGGACGGGGCGGCGGCCCGGGCGGGGCGGACGGGCGGCGGGGTCGCGGGCGGCCGGAAATAGTCCCGCGGCGCGCATCGCCGGCGAAGCTCTCGAGCCGGGGCGGCCGCTTTAAATATATCCTGCCGCCCCGCGACGCCCGACCGTGGATCTGTTCCCCGGCGCGAATCCTACCAGAATCCTCAGATCCTCAACGGAGAACCGCCGACCGAAAGGCGGGAGCGCTCCCTGACGATGCGACGCAGAAAGAGTGATTTATCAATATTTACCTCGGGGAAACCGATCTCTGATCCCTTTCGCTTTGTTTACTTGCGAAAGTTTCAATAAGTTCGCAAAGTTTTTGACGGAAGCGAATTGGAAGCGTCGTGTCAGAAATCGTGTCTCTCTTTTCGAAGAGAAGTGACTCGTCTTGTCGGTAGGAAATCTTGCGAGGTTTCTATTAATAATATCGGCTTCCTGGTGACGGCGAAGCGACGCCGACGACGATGCCCGTCGCCTGACATTACTTATTTCGCATCCATGCCAATATTTCCATCAAAAAACTTCTGTTGTGTCTTATAAAATACAATATCACATTTTCTTCAATGCCGATCGATTTACGATATAAATCACGCGTAAAAAGCTCTTTCAACTATTAGGAAAAGTTTTATGTACACTGTACCTACATGAAAAAAACACAGTGTTTTTGTATTTCATTTTTATAGACATGTCATTCTTTAAAGAGAGAGATCAACACGAGTCACTTTGATAATATTATGAAGACGAACCTCTTCATGTAATTTATTATATTGTTAGTAGTTAAAAAAAATTCTCGCCTTACACTTGAACGTGTATACTTTTTCACAAAAATATACACGTTCTTATATTCAAAGTTTTTCCAGTAGGCCGATGTTATTATTATCTCATTTATACAACTTATTTGAAGTAACTTAAATGAGTTGCGTACATACATTTTTAAATAATACAATAATCTATTACACTCTGAAATAAGACTCATTCATAATACACGTTTTTTAAAAAATATTTTGTTGTGACTAATATACTGTAGTATTTGTCATTAATTTTGAACGAAGCGCTTATATTTTTCAGTACTACTATATTAAATCTTCCAATATGTTATGGCATTTAGATCTATCAATTTATTTTTGAACAATCACGGATTTGGTTGTATAAGATATGGTTTGATTCACTCCGTAAATATGTTTTTGCCTGACGTATTTCATCGTTCAGTCATGAACTTACTTATCACGGTAAAATAAAATTTATTTGGTGAGTTGACCGGGTAAACAAAAGTAATTGTAAATACCAAAACCAAAACACGTATTTTTTATATTAAATCAAGCCGATATACCAACGTAATCATTTGTTGTTCTGTATTCAGAATATATAATATATAGATAGGTGACGTTTAAATGTAGAAAAGATTTTGAAGAAGTCAATCAACTCAACAAGAAAGTCAGACTTCAACATATTCAAGTTTATTGATAGATAATACATATGTCGGGCTGATTAGATATAGATAGATGTTAGTAGAAAGTTTATGGCTGTAGCGACGTTATGAAAAATTGGTTTCGCAAATTGGACGACATATCTTTGTAAGAACTAGTCGAGAAGTTTTGAACAATCTAAACTGTATTTGAAGTTTTTAAAATACATGTTTATATATTGCTATAAAAAATCAACGTTTAATTTAGATGAATTCTGATTTTTACGTTTTATTATAGATAGCTGGATCTTATTGAATGTATTATTTTCTTCAGTATTATTGTTTTAAATACTTAAAGCTAACCTCGTGAAACACGATTATATGGTTCCACAAAATAATCGTGTACTCTAAATGCATGTTATATTAGATTGAAAGATGACAAAAAATTATGACGTGCGTAACAATAACAATGAACAATACGGAATTTTAGAATTGGTTTGTCGACTAGACTAACTGTCAAACGTTCAGGAGATGAAAAACAAACTTAATTTAAAGATTATAATCAGATAAATACGTGAAGGTATCTGATTTATATTTTAAGTCATATGATTGTGTATTATAGAAGAATAGAATTGCAGTATATAATATTTTATAAACTATCTAATTAATTGAAAAACGTTTTGTTTTTCAAATCACGTCCCGTGGATATTCGATAAGCCAAATTTATTGCGACGAAATGTTAAAAATACTTCTAATTTCGATAATTTATAAGCACTTAATCGATTTATACTGTAGAATATTTTTTGAAATGTTTGACAGATGTAATATTATATGCTTTGAATTTTGAAATTATTACCAGGAACAAATACATTGTGTTGTTTTAATGTTTTAAGACTGTTGGATGTCCTGGAGCATTCATTATTTAGGATCAATAATTTTTTTAAATCGAGATTTTTCTATTCACAAGTAAACATGTATAAACATTTATAAAACCAATCTTTACAAATTATCGCTTTAGAATTGGTTTATCGAATATTCACGGAGCGTGATTTGAATAACGAAACGTATTTTCAATTAATTAGAAAGTTTTTACTAAATTATATACTGCAATTCTAATCTCCTATTATACACCGATGGGTCAGATACCTTCATGTATATTTTCCATGCATGTATTTAAATGACATTCGTTTTTCATCTCCTGAACATTTGATTGTTGGTATATTTGATAAACCAATCTTAAAGCGACGAAACAGTACGTAGCGATATGACGAGCTTAATATATTTTGTAATTAGCTAATGCTAATGCAGATAGATGTTCAAATATGCATAATATATTTCTCTTTTTTTTTCTAAAATCATGTCGTATAAAATCGTGCTCTAAAAGTATTTGCTACAAACCATCAACCGTGCTATGGAAGTACCGTGTTATACGAGGGTAGAGGGTATATATATTGATTTATATAAACTTGTCAACATTCTCTGCGAACTAGTTTTTTTTTTTATTTTCTCTATCTTTGTTAAGTATTCAGTTTGACTGGGTCTACTATGTGGATGAAAGATAAAACACGTGTATATTACATTAAATACAGTTTATGTGGTGAATGTTTCGTTATTTATACACACCTTGAAAATTATTTTGAATTAACACCAAGTTACGTACAGCCCTGACATTATAGAAAATATCTATTACTAAATTTACATTCGATAGTTTCATTATGAAAGCATAAATAATTTGAAAATAAATAGAATTTCATTTCATAGTTCATCAGTTATTGAGAGAGAGAGGCGTGCGTGCTTTAGAGTAGATTTTTAAGCATCCGAAGATGCAGAACTGGATGCCCAATAGTTTGAGGAAATTGTCAAAATACGTCTTCAGGCGCGCCCTTTTCGGAGGAGACATTTCATGAAGTACACGCTCTTACAAAACAGCCACTGTAGTGACAAATACTTTTTATACACATATAATTAATACTTCAAATTACGTGAAAAAATGACAAAAAATAAGTCTTTACGATGCGGATAGATATACTATATAACCTCCGGCAGCAAAGCGTGCATCTTAGCATTTGACAATTGGGAGGACACACTTATTTAACTGATGTAAAATGGACATAGATTAAATAAATGCTGATTCAATTATTTTCACATCGTTAGTAAAAATATAATTATCTTTATATGCATTTGGAAATATCCAGTGAAATTATTTAACCATAATATTATGAAATTGTATATTATAATAGCTATGAAATAAATTCAAGTTAATTGTTTATTTTTTACAGTAATAGTTAAGCTACTTGCTGTATTTTACGAGTGTTGCATTTCTAAATGTTGTTGATACAAAAGGAGAATATTGAAGAGCATTCGACTCTTGAGAACGATAAATGTTTCTCAGAAGAGAATCGAAATTATTATTTGGTTCATCCAAAAATAACATTTCACCGTTTAGTGATGTGTAAACCGTTATTTGGCCTTCTATGCCAAGAGGCTATGCTTTATTTTATTTGTTTAATTATTGTTGTTTATTTAAAGATAAAAAATACATTATGCTAGGCTTACTCGAAAATTGTATTTACTCAAACGAAATGATTGAACTCTTAAAATCAGTTTTAATTTTTGATTTTTGACGGTATTTTTTGGTTTATTATTTATTAGCGCGTACATAAATTGTGTACAAAAATTTTACAATAAGCTAAACGGTATTAAAGGTATAAAGTATACATCACAACATTGATCACAGGATCAAACTGGCTTGTAATCTGAATAGTATGTTCATAAGTTATGTCGCATTGTAAAGGTGTCCCTAAATGAGCTGAAATTTAAAATTCGTCGCCATTTTTCTAATTTCTAAGGGACAATGCGTAGAAATTGTGAAAATTCACTTTAAAAATGGTGACAATTTAGCGGAGAAAATATGATGGCAAATTTAAAATGTCAGCCCATTTTGCATTTTCTCTATTTAAATTAGACATTTTCCACACACGAGTAGCTATAGTAAATATAATAGTTTAATACGTTAAATAACACACGCCGTTCGTATCGTTACCGCAGCAAATTGAGACGAATCTGTATATTTTTTAAAATTTTATTTGCGTTACGCCATACATGTGTCCAGATACTTAAATGAATTTTCAAAAAGTATGTGATTGGTTAGACGTAATTTATTACGAAAATCTGAGTCAATAGTCAAACATCGAATAATGTACTGAGATAAAATGTCCAAAATAGAACTTGTCCTAATTTTTCATGCGAGTAGCGATCATCTCCTACCAAATACTAAACAAGGGACTAAATATGTCTAACCACGTTACCATGAGCCATAACAAATGAAGTCATTACTTAACTAATTTAATTCTTTTAAGGAAATGTCTACAGTGTTTAGACACTTGCAACGCAATACGATAAGAGCGGCGTGCGGTATCGATGATTTTTATGACTTTTTCTATGAACATATCAATGTTGCTAATGTTATTTACTGTACTAAGCTACTCGCCGAAATATAAGCAAAGCCTTGGTATTAACACTGTCAATGTGAAAGAGTCATAAGTAAGTCTGGGTAAATACAAGAACAAAGTAGAATCGCTAAATAATCACAGGCCAAACGTGTAATATATATGAAGGGTAGCAGTAAATAATAAGTATTGTCCGAATATTTGGGTGTAACGCATGCATAGCTTTATGTTGTCAAGGTTAATTGTATATTGTATTCACTACAATCAAAATTATATTTGCTCTCTTAATCATATTTAAGTTCTCATAGTTTTTCTCGGAAACCTATATTGATATACGCCAGCGATATCAAGTTGCGAAGTTGTTAGAAATGTATTCGGTACATGGAGGAAGAATATTCGTAATAATAGACAAAAACCCTCACCGCCCACTATGAAAGCTTATAGTGTCCACCGGTGGGCGGTAGGGACCAGGTTGACAACCACTGGCATAACGTATGCTTCGTAATTAGCGCGGCTAGTATTAGTGTAGTTAAGAATATAATATGTGGGATTCTCTGAAAATAGTGGACGCATAAACAAAGTTACATCGAAGATCAAGCAAGTATCAAACAGACTAAATGTTTCATTACATAATGGTGTTATAAATATAATATGTTAACAAAAGAATACCGGGAAAGATATTCGTTATCACGCAAGATCATGTAGACTCTTTGTTTGCCAGACAGAAGGCATGGGTTCGTTTTTTTATTTGAAAATACATTATCATTTTTTTACAATAAAAATGAAGCATATCTTTCTCTCCTTGTTATATTACTTCACAGCATGTAGTTAATTGTGCTTAATTTCACTTAGTAGCGTACGACGCAGGGTATGTTTATTGGTATCGATTATTAAACCAACGGTATTATAACAGTACAAATTATAAATGTGTTAAAAATACATAATAAATTGTATGATACAACTTCAGTAATTCGACACAAAACTAATAAATTGATGCATCCACCATCCGCTCGCCTTGTTTTTAATCATGTCTTTAATTATGTGTATTTTAGAGTTGTGATATACTTTATTCGACCGGATTGTCACGGGATTTAATACCGATTACAAAAATCGTAGATTGTCACGCGCCTAAATTAAAAAAATGAATCTTGTTTGGCCGAGAAAATGTGTGAAAAATTCATCACACATTTTTTTTGAAAGCAGTGAAATTCATCTGTGAGGTAACAAGGTCGAATGGCCGATGAGTCTTGAGTAATTTCACCGGTTCTGTTTACACTCACAGATATTCCCACAGCGTGTGATTAGCATCCTGTTCTAGACAGTCAAAATGTTTCAATACTATTTGTAGAACTTGCACTTCCATTAAGCCATTATTCACGACATAGATGTTCTAAGTAAAATATTGAATACATATATTATAATAAACAATCAGGTAATGCCAAAACGTTGTAATACGACTCGTTTATCAAATATATAAAACAAAATGTTTTTCAATTAAATAAATAGTTTGTGCAATATTATATACTGTAATTATATTCTAACATAACACGGCAATCATTTGACTTTAAAAAAATAGTTTAGATACCTTTGTGTATTTATTTGTATTTGAATGAAGTTTTTTTCATCTCCTGGACATTCGACAGTTGGTCTTTTCTACAAACCCATCCTATAATACCGAAAAATCTCAACTAGACAGATTCTGATAGATGAAACTAAGTTCGCAAATAATGATCCATTTGGAAGTATATAGATTTATCAGTTTGGATCTCAAACAAATTCATATTAACAACATTATATAACGACAAAAGTTTTCATGGAATAAAACTTAGATGTAATTTTAGTGTTTTGAAATTAAATTCGTATAAACGGATATAAAAACAATTTAATGCTTGTCTATTGTCGTGAAATAGTTATAATACTGCGTTTTCGCGTCTGACTATTAATATCTTTAAATTGTTCAGCTAAAAAATAAATCAAAAACAAAAAAATACGCAAAAAATCACTCTCGTGGTACATCAAGTTGGCCGATTGCCATCATTATTGTAGAATGCAGATGCATGCTACAGTTTATTATAAATATTGAATGTATTTATTTTAATATTACGACTGTTCTATGATAACATCGCTGGTTTTCAGTTTTATGGTGGTAACATCCAAATAATCGGCTGGTTCAAGTTATGATTTGAAGAAAAAGATATTTCATATTGTTTTTCGAAGATTTCACGACCCGTTTTGACCCTGATATCCGATCTTTGTCGGGATCTCGTGGCTTAGTGACGTTATCCGTTTATCGGCCGAGTTTGCGAATATTCGCTCAAGGTTTTAGTTATGCCACATTTAAATGTGTTCAAAGCTTAGGGTTATTTGACAGATTTTAACTCTTTGAATGCTACGATGCCTTTGAAGATATTAACATCGAAGAGTTATTTATTGTTTAGTTATTTTTTTATAAAAATATTCACCGTAGATAATATTAAAAAAAACTAGATAAATGCAAATGATAAATGTTTCTCGCATGAGCTCTGATAAGCATTTCTCGGTCATATCACGAACTACAATATATCGTTAAGCAGTCAAATGTTCAATAAAAAAGTCATATCGACTGTGGAAAAAAGGACGTAATCCTCAACTTACTATTACGATTAAAAGAGCATTTGGCCTCATTACGTTTAAAAAGGGACACATCCACGTT
>JAGVSQ010007525.1:0-15245 GCA_022683975.1 Rhyacophila evoluta
TAACAGTGATCTCACATATGGCAGTTTACCAGTTTTAAATAATTTAGAATTTAAATATGATATGTTATATTATGATAAGTTTAGGTTGAATCGTCAAGTTGGCTATTTTAATTATTGTCAGTATTGCAATGCTACCATCATGATAATGCAAATTTTCCAAATAATTTTATCAGTATTAGATTGGGTTATAATTGTTTTTTTGTTTATTGCAGTCATGGTCGCCATGGTCAGATCGAGTTGGACAACACTGTCGGATGCTGCCGTGTATTCGGCGCGAGTGAGATTACGTCATGTCGCAGCGTACCTATAATACATTATCATTTTATTATATAGGTCTTTTGGTCTTGCGGCTTGCCAAACAGGAATATAAACCTGCGATGGTGTGCGAGACGAGTTAGCTTGGGGCAGGTAGCAACTGGCTTCGTGTATGCAGCCAGTAATAAAATATTGCATGGATCTCTCGGAGTGGACCACATTTAAGCAATTCAACGTGAATTCTTTCATCGGGATTATCAAACTGCATACGATGCTGACAGCACATCATACAAGTTAATGGATATTTCTGAACCAGGAACAAGTAGGCATGTCTTGTTTTGCACAGTAATAAGGTATGAAAGATATTTCGCGTTGGCAAGTTAAGAATAAATAACTACATCATGTCGAACGTAATCAAAATGACAACGGTGTTGATACACCTATTTTGAGACTTTATAGAAATAAAAAATAAAAGAAAGTAATTCAATTAATTAACTCATTCGAATATTAAAAAACAATATTGTAGTACAAATATGCTTACATTATAGTGTTTTTTTTTGAAATGAAATAAACAAATTTAGTATATAACCCAAGTTTAAAAATTCTTTCCCGAAAATTAGCCTTTCGCGAAGTTACCCACATATTCTCGTTTGTATATTTATATTTCATCGATTTATTAGAACACGATGGCGACATATCCAGGATACATATTTAAACAGGGCTGCGTTTTAAAAATTACAACTCTTACCATATTTCAAGGACACTGAATACAAATTGGATGAAGTTAAGCAGAAGATGCCCAAGCCACAGATTGATTTATTTTTATTTTATTGCATATCATAATGCTTTACAGATGACGCCGGATGATGAAATTATAAGTAATGCTTTGATCCTAATATGATAATTACATTTGATTGCATCATTTGTGAATTACTCGGAAGCTTACTGAAGAAAGAAATGTAATTGGATTGGATGGAAGAAATGTAAGAATGTAAGGTCCGTCGTTAGGAGATGAATTCGGATGGCGAGAAATTATACATTTATCCAGCATTTCTTCAAGGCCCGTCTGTGTTACATTTTTGCATGTCTATTAACTGACGTTTTCGTCGTTTATCAATGGTTCATGATCCTGTAAATTAATTAATATCAGTACTCTAAAGCGAAATAGCTAACCCAAATTTGCTATTTTTGAATGTTGAACTTATGTTAATGTCTAGAATACATTTTGAATGTTTTAATAAATACATCGGCAGCTGTGTACTGACCAAATTATAAATCTTTTAATATTTAGAAGAATGATTGAATATTGAAAAAAAATATCTTGTCGGACCGCTTTTTATTGCTTGTAAATAATTCGGTATGGAATAATACGAGGAGAATCATTTATTGTAGGTACAGCGTTAAGTGCGAGACAATTCGTTTGAAAATACTCGATACGGACATATTATTATAATTTAAATAATTATTATTATCATTTAGGTAGACATGTGTATATACCCGTCTTAAATATATATTTGTCTTATTTTTTATTTTACACAGAGCTCTGGAATGATTGCAAAATCTTCTAACTTAGGGTTGAATTTACACTTGCTATCTATTTTTCGCCGGCTTCGAGTTCGACTCCAATTTTAATAATTTAGAAAATATCAATTGATATTTTTCCTATTCGTTATCTGATCACTGAAGAAAATCTTTCAAGTATTCATGCCAATGCGGAGAGCAATGGTAATGTTGAACGAGATTGTCTGTTATTGATATCTTCCACATATGTGAGGTGAGTTTAAATGGAAGCTGTAGTTTATATTTTTAGATTAGGACCTGTCTCACTTTCTTGGTACTCTCTTTCCTTTGTTATTTTTCAAATTCTTTCATTATTCTTACTTTTATTTACTATTACTTTTACAATTTTAGTCTTATATATTTATGTTTTTTTATATGTTTTAAAAAACTTTGTTATTATTATAATATGCCATGCTGTGAAAGCATTAAACTTATAATTTGTAGTATTTGCAACACATAAAAATAAAATATATATTGAAATTCTCGTGATGCTTTTTAAATCATTGTTTTTTTAATGTAATATGTATATTGTATTAAAAATTCACTTAATATGTAAATTCATATTTGTTGACTTATCTGCCAAAGGTGTTTAAAGATGTTGGCATTTACTGTATGTATAATTACTTATTTAATCGGAAGATTGACTGAAATGGAAGATATGGACATCACACCGCGTCTCTTAAATTCCCTGTTTTTAATCCACCTTCTCGTATCGTCTCGAGGAATTCTAGAATCCCGTAACTCCGTCAATTTACATGCTTTCTAGGACCACAACCCCACAATAAGAAGATATGAAATAAAAATAGATAAAGTTGAAGCTGTATTGAAGATTTCACTGCATGTGATCGCATAAAGTCCTGCGATGTACCTGTAAAAAAAGTAAAAATGTCTAGAAATTCGTTAGGAAAGAGAAGATCAGGACAAGAATTCAGTAGCTGGATGGAGTTATCGATCATTGTCACTTTCTTGAAGTGTCAAATTATATGCTGTATGTACACATACTATAGAAATGTGATAGAGAGAACTGTTGCTTTTGCCATCTTCATACTTTTGTGATGTTCAAAGGATTTTTTACGTGCAAAACCACAAAGAATTAATGTAGTTGCACCTTTCTTGACTTGGAACGTTTTCAAGCACGGCTTCGAAATTATTATAATGATCTTTTCAATAATGTATTTTTCGTCATTCTAGAAACATTAATAAAATTTTAGATTGGTGTTGTTTTTGCAAATTAAAACCATCTGGTTTATTTTGTTTCAAAGGAAACGCAAAAGTATGCGTCCGTTTATTGCTTTTATTATTATTTTTACTTCGCAAGGTCAAAATGGTTTACTCAACTGTTGTGCTATTTAAAAATCTGGTAATAAATTGTTAAATTATTTCGATAAATTTCATAAATCACCGTAAAAACTTGTACGCAAAATTACACCCAATTTATTTTCAAATATTTTATCCTGAAATGTAGTTTAAGATAATTAGTGGAAGAAAAGATAGAAGCGAGGCCGAGCTTTTATTTCAAAGCTCTTCTGAACGACTTTGTATTCTATCTACCCCAATAATTAGGGCAAAAGATACAAATTTGTTTAAAGGAGCTTTAACTCATTGATTTATTATGTATAGACATGGTTATTTAGATATAGCGTTGAAATTATATTTTTTGAAATTGCCTTTTAGTATTTATATAAATTTGTATCATGTGTGAGAATACAATTCGTTAACAAGCAGGCATATCCCTGCTCGGTGCTATAACAAATTAACACCGCAGGGGACTAGTATATTATATAGCTCGACTTATCTATACAGGTAGTTGTCGACTTATGACCTATGCGACTTAGGACTGTTTGACTGTACGACCACAAACTGAGATTGGATATCGCCTGAAATAACTCATGGCTTAAATGTTCTAAAATACACTTTAAGGTTGTGGTGTTTACAAGAAGGAAACATCCAATTTCTCAAGATTATGATAATTACGCAGTCCCTAAAAATCGACCAATTGATCAGTAAAAAGTTTATATGTAGTACAGGCACCTACATGTTGTATTTTCATACGTTTTATTAATGCTATAATTTTTAACCAATTTTCCTATGGCATTTTTTCCTCTATCCTAACAAATGTGAAAATAAAAAATAAAGCCACACGTAAAAGTATCCGAATTGCTGATGATAAAGAAAACAAAGAAAAACTCTATAAATATAAAAAAGAAACCATAGAGAAACCAGATAAATGACAGTGGTGATACACTGATCATAAAAACCATAGAAAACAGTCTCATAATATCATGATCCACCATAATTTAGATATGTACTGAGAGTATTGCATAAGACAACTTACGACCAGATAGACTTACGACCTGAATATCGGAACTGATTGTGGTCTTAAGTCGACGACTACATGTAAAATTATTTATTTTGTAATTGAGTTGTATTTTACTTGGTAGGTGTAGATTGTTCGACGGTTGAATAAACATATGCTTTTATAACTGTTGATTATTTTTGTCGATAGCCATTTCAGTTGAGACACTTCTCTTAAGTCATATTTAGGAATAGTCTTTAAATTGAAAAATTGAGTGTAACTTTAATTATGGCAACAATTCAACTATTGCGATGTAATATCAATATTATAAAACAGAAAATACACGTGTATGTCTCTCCGTCCTAGACGGTGAACTGTACGACTTAAAATTTGCACGTGTCATTTTGGCTGCCATTTCTAGATCAACTGTTTTACTTTTAACTTTAAAAATCGCCATCGATGATTAAGAAGAGACTAAAAAGGTTGTATGTAGCAAAGTATTTATGTAAGTAGTGCATTTGTAATAACGGTATAAATGAAATTATTTTCAATAAATAATGAGAAGAAATTATTGCAGGTAAAGCCTGATAAAAAGCTGGTTATATATTTAAATAGTTAAGCAGAAGACGTCCAGCCCAAAAAAGATTCAATAACTTATAGATTAGTACGTTTTTCAATAATCTAGTAATCAGGAAAGATGTCGTATATGCCGTGTAAGTATTTAAATTTCATATTACAGTTTTAATAATATAAAAGTGGTACTAAATCTTAGTTTGTTTCTAAAAAATTGCAATCGAGTTTTACTCGCAATCGACAGATTGTGGCTTAGACGTCTTCTGCTTAACTACATCCGTATCATCCACAGTTATTATTTTTTATAGATAATAGTATAATATCATTATTTTATTATAAATATTAGCAATCAACAGCTGTAAATTCGTTTAGAAACATAGCTCTATCATTTTTTGAATATCTATGAAACCTTCCTCCGGTAACATCACGCTAGAGTGCACTTTAATGGCTGTATGTCCATTGATGTGTAAGCAAACGGATTTTAATTTGATGGATTAGATGAAGAAAATTAATGTCTTTGAAATGATTTGAATGCAGCAAAGTCCCGCACCATGCCGTTGTTGTCGAATTCAGATTAATCAATGAGGTTGAATTTTGGGCCAGTGGGCTCAGATCTGCAATGCTATTGAATTATTCATTATTTATCATAGACGTCAGTCTCCAGAGTCAGTAAATGTCAACAAAATTGTTATTATATTATTACATAAAAATGTGTTATTAAAAAAATATGCAAACGAAATTTTTCTTAAATAGAGTAAATTAGATTATTTTTATACGTGATAGGTTTAAGATGATTATAGTTATTGTCAGAATAATTATGTGATTTCAGGCGCCAGTTTGAATGAATTATTGAGCGATCTATAATTCGAAAAACATTTTAGTCTAGAAAGGGTTAAATGTCAATTCGTGTCCAGACAAAAAAAAACATAATCTAATCCTGGTCTAAAGTCACGGAGTGCATGACTTTTCTATTTTAAATGTACGCTCTCAGTGAATAGCCGTGTATTTATTTTACTTTTTTAGCATGGCTGTTTTACGAGTACCGAAATACAAAAAAATGCCATCGCTTATTGATACATTTGTAGGTTTTCTATGCGCTAGGTATCCTGACCAACTCTGCAAGTATATAACGCGTGGTTCCCCTGAAATCGTCACGAGCAAATCATTCATGTGCATAATTGTCATATGGCTTATTATGACGAAGTTTCGATGACATATTATCTTAATTGTCTTCAATAAAAACCACGTGGCAATGTGTAATCGACTGTCAAACCTTCGTAGAAAGTTCTTCTATTTAAAGTGATAATTATATATTATAAACGTATTTTGACAATATTTATATGATTGAAATCATTAACATTGTCACATATGTAAGTACTTGAGCCTTTCAGATAAAACTGACAAAGCTTGGAGACAAAACCCTTGATAAACTATTAAATAAACTTTTGTAATGTGCTATCATTTATCCAACACGTCCTTGAACTCGGTCTTAATCATAAATATACCGGAGCTCGTATATCGAGAAGCATTTTAATTTATTCAACAGAAACGTTATTAGAGTTGATGTTAATAATCCAAGACTTTGGTTACACTGCATTAAATATGCTGAAGTTAGAAACAAATTATAATTACACATAGAGATACTTTATAAGGGTTAATACTTATTTAAGAATGTCCATAAATGAATACATCTTAAAAGCCTGTAAAATGCAACACGTATTTAATTATAATATTACGACTTTAAAGTGATTACAATAAATGTAATAAAAAAAAACATGAGCACAAAGAGTAAAAGAATTTTACGATACAGCTTTGGTAAAACATAAAAACACCACATAATGAGCTTTAACTTTGAACTGTGGTATGCCTGTTATTTTTTATAATACAAAATTAATTTATAATTGTTATATAAAGGACAAAATACCTCTATAGGTGTAGCAACTCAATAAGATTTATTTATGACTTAAGTATTTTTGAACCGGTATTTTGGATCTCGATAGCGTAGTGTGTTGACGTGCTGTGGGAGTTTTCCGAGATAAGAAGACAACATAGTAGTATCTCCTCATGCCGCCATCTTGTCTGGCAACAAACAACGAATAACGTTGATAAAAACTATATTTGCTTCGAGAGTAACACGTCATTTCGTCGTTGTATTTATTTTAAATACATTATTATTTTTCTTTGCGAAATCGCACAGAGTTATCTATGTTCTAATGTTAATTAATTCATTATCCATTTTTTAAATTGTTTTTTCACTGTGTTCTCTTTGAGATATAGCCCAATCGCTTCATTACCGACATCACAGTAATCATCCAGCATTTGAATTAGCTTTCTCCAATTAGCTATAGCTAAGATTTCTGTATTCTTTCTCGTCACTTCTCAATAAATAAAAACATCGTTAATTCCGCTCATTTTTATCGTATTTAAATAATAAAAACATTCAATTTTTTTATTAGTATACTAACGAGTAATAAATGTTACTTACAATATTTCATTGGTGATAATTTATTACATTTTATGTTGATATATACAATGTTTTTTGTCAAATTTTAAATTTAGATATGGAAGTAATCAGATTGACTCCTAACCATTTGTCTTCCCAATTCTCCACATAGCATAAAGCGGATTTGAACAGCCACAACACGACAAAGTGCCAAGCATTATTGCGTTTTATTTTTTAAAATACAGTTTTGAATTGGATTAAGTAGAAATATTTTCCTCGTTAAATGCGACAACGTCAAGGTTTTGGATCTTGTCATTATTCAGAAAATTAATTTGAAATTTTCGAGTTATTTTAAAAATTATAAATATTATTCCATAACATACTGTGATATTAAATTAAATATTGACATTAGTTGTGAACAGCTAAAACACGATTTAGTAGTGAAAATAACGTAAAACGTGGAGTACTCGTATATGTACGAATAAAATAATATCTCACAAATGTCAACTTTGAGTTATGTTATTTGTGCATGGAATGATTAATATTGAATGTAATTGGCAATCGGTTTTAAACAGAAAATTAATTGATATGCGTATGAATTATAGTCCATATTAATGCCAATACTCTAAATATGTTTTCACTTATATGATACAAAGAAGTAAATTGTATGCATGCCAGTAAATAGAAGCATATATCATATAATATATAACACGCTAAACGAAAGATGTTATGGGCACACTTATCAAGTTGGCAAGCAATACGAATTGCAGCGGTTATGCAAGAGATGTTTCAAAACAAAGAAGTTATACGTTTGATCTTATATATTACGATTAATGAAACATTTTCTTATTGCTTTTTTAACAACTGTAAATAAACGTTATTGCCAGTATTAGACCGAGGGTTTGATAGCAGAGCGATGGCGGCAAAACGACGCCAACAGATATGCAAAATAGATATACATAGATGAGTGAGCAAATGCGCAAGTTTGGCAGCGCGAAACACGTTGTCATAACAACAGCTTGCTCACTCACCTATTTAATAGCTATTTTGCATCTCTATTGTCGTCGTTTTGCTGCCCTCGCTCTGTCGCTGCGGCTTCTAACGCACCCTCGGCCTTATGCTGTCGTATTTTTTAATGGCGTATGTATCTTCCATATCTGATAAGATATCTTCCACCTGACCAGGAGCAAGTTAAATAGGTGCGGTTTAATATTTTTATAATATTCGGATCTGTCCAATTGTCTTAATAGATTTTCGTTCTTTACTTATTTTACATATTTAACCATTTTCTCTCCGAAAGTGGAGCATATGGATTTATACAGTGTAAAGATGCCCATTCCGAAAGTGGATTGTATGGATCTCTGCAATGTGAAGACATCTTTTGATAGATTATTTTTCATGAGAATTGCTTGTCAGACAAGCAATTATTGCTCAACTCAATGGGCATCCAGACCTCCATTTTCAGATTGATAAAAATTCAGTAGATGTGGGAATCGAATCCGCATTCCTCGAATTGATAGGCGCATACGTTAACGTTTACGCTACCTTTTTTACTTGTATTTATCGTTAATTTTACACAATTTGCTTTGTTGATTATGTTTTTTAAACAAGTTTTTAATTTAAACTCTTATTATGACATGTTATGCTGTGAATGATTTAAACTTAAAAGCTTATAATATTGGAATGTACTCAGGATGTAAAATAATAAATACATTACCGCATGGAAGAGTTCGAAGAAGAAAAGGCGTTTGATGAAGACATATACTATGAATGTGTAATCTAATAGAGATAACCTATGTAAAGATTGAGTTAATTTAGAATCACCACAGACGATGTAAATTGTGATATGTAAACTAGGATTAGACTGAAAATGACGAAGACAAAGTACATGTTTTATCGCTTTTTGGCGTGACGCATTTCTTTATGATTGATATGATTTCTGTGTTTTGAGTTCACATTTTTAAATAAAATCAAGTTATTTTTCTGGCTCTGGGAAAAAATGATTGCGTAGGAAATTGTTCCGTGCATTGCAGTAAAATATTATAAGCATGATGCAAACGAGAAAATAAATTGGACGTTGCTCGCTATTTTGCCAAGTCACTGAAATATTCCGATGTATATATACAATAATAAACAGAAGAAATTTACTATCTACGTACTGTAGATTCTTTTATGGTTTTTTAAGCGTTGTTAAAGCCACGGTCAATCCACCAGGCAAAAATCAGTTCATTCCACTTTTTTCAGTCATTCATTTATATCAATTACTGATCTTTTTCTTTTGTTGGTTTGTTCTCATAGAATCTCATTCTCTGCTATGTGGCCAACAGTCATTTACTTGATGAAGAACTTAAAACACTGAGACAACAAAGCAGACAACCTTCTTATCACCTTAAAATCATGCAGCGACGCTAGAACTGGCTAGGGTACATACTGCGGATTCCCCCAGAAAGCTTGAACCCTGTTTGTCTATTCTTCTGACTGATGGGATTCCGGCGGGTACAATCCATAGGAAGTACTCGACGGAACTAAGTGATGCTGGCATGACCTGGAAGGATGCAAGACGGTTTACGGGTGACATAGATTCCTAGAGGCCCCACGTGGCAGCCATATATTCCGTATAAGGAGCGGATATGGCAGAAGACGGGAAAAGATGGTTAACTTGTTTTAAAAACATTCTTGACTTTTATTTGATACTATGGTCGACTTCTCTAAGTATTTATGAACCGTTTATAGTTGAAAGAAAGAACTTCTCAAGTTATTTTAACCGTTTATAAGCTACTGTAAATTGGTTTCCGCTAAGGATAATTTTCTAGCTTTGAAAAAAAATAGAGCGAGGAGATGCACGTTCAACTCGACTGTTCTGAACATCGCATTTAAGGGAAGTTGTTTCTGTATCGATTTTGTCACTTTGAAGAGTGTCTTACGTTTGTGATGCCACGGTGTAGACTGACATAATGAATTTGGAGATTTGGCGGGTGGGGAAAAAGAAAGCAACCATCAATATTCCCGCCACATTAGATGAGAGGAAGTTAAGCCACGACTTATGTTTGTTTATCATGCTCACGATGTAGACTGACTTAGTTGACGGAATATATTCAAGAATATATCCGTCGTGCTTACCAGATTGATTTCTAATTATTCCGCTCTAAGTTTTTAGCTGGCCACGTTAGTTTTAGTTAGGAAGATATAAAAACGAGTATACACATGAAAATGTATATACAATTTGAAATGATTCCGTTCCATGGCGTTAGTCGTTACGTTCGGACACGCCTTTGTGTGCGCGTCAGCATGCACAGATTAAAATTAATGCTAATAGATGCATGTTGTATTTACGGTTATGTGGGAGGATGACGTCACAGATGTGGTTTGGAATCAGATGTTGCACATTATTGCTTATCTGATATAACTGAAAGCAGGGATGAATTCAGTAAACGGAAATATAAACTTAAAATGATTTAAATATATATAATCAAACTTCTGTATGTATCCTTAACCCCTTCCAGACCCTTGGACTAATACCAAGTAGGATGTATACCAAATGATTTTTTTACCATAGGAAATAAAGGGAAACTTATTAATTGGTTCCCATGAAAACATCTGTTGTTATTGTCATAATATACAATGATGGGGTTGTATAAAATAATTTAAACACTGGATACCATGTCAGCTTAATGCTATTACTAGACAATGTCAATTTTCTGAAATCACGAAATGAATGGCAGAGACAAAGTCCTTTAGATTTTTTTTTTGTAATCGTCAAACCTGATTTTTAATAAATGTTTGTTATACTTGATAATTTTTGAATTACTGAAAAACATTTGTTTTTGTTTACAACATTAGTTTCCCTAAGAATTTTTTATTGTTTATGAATAAAGAATATGAATAGAAATGTGACGATTATGATGATCTCTCTCTGCCATATCCGCTCCCACATGATGCCTCCTGGGTTCTATGTCATCAACCAGCCGCCTTGCATCCTCCCAGGTCAGACCAGCACTCTTCAGCTCCAGAGTACAATCTATGGATATGATATGATGATCTCTTCGATTGAATATTTGACTAAAACAAAATATTTATAAAGGTATTATATGTACACATCGACTGTAGAAAAGAAAAATGGAGTAACCCATATGGAAAAAAAAATTATAGGAGGCACAAAAAACGGATATTGAATGATTTTGGATCAAAATCCAAATATTAAATAGAGACAACCCTGAAGTGCAAGAAGAGTATGAAGATGATGTTTTATTTTAAAATAGAGTGAGTAAATATTTTGTCTTGACTGCGTTGATAGATTAATGAAGATGGGAAAAATGTAGTTTTGAAGTGTTTTCAAACCTACCACTAATGGAACTTATTTATCAACCACAAAAAGGAACATGGATGTAACCCACTCATACCAAAATTTACAGTAGACAAAAAAGTCAAATTATTAAATAGACCCAACTTTGAAGTGGTTGAAGACTAAAACTGGTATTTTATTTACCCAATTCTAGAACACTAGAAGGCTTCAGCCCCCGCAGGAGGCTGGTTCCGTCCACTTTAGGAACCTATGTTTTGTACGAATAATTGATGCAGAAAAATTACAAAATCCGAGGATTCAGCTGTGTCGAAATCCACTAAATACTTATCAAACTATTTCTTCAATAATGATTTAGTACCTGTTCCATAATAATAAATAAATATATGCCGATATATTGGATTTTGGAAACAAAATGATTACACAAAGCAAACAGCTGTTTTCATCAGTTTATTCAATATAACACACACACTAAATTAATAAACTAATCCTGTATATACTAGTAAACGGCTTATTGATTAATATGGCGCATATTTAAAGTCTACATTGTCAGAACTATAGAACAATAGCTATAAAATACTTAAGTCCACAGACAGTTAAATACGGATTGTTAGATTTTCCAATGTCGCCAGTGTACACAATATGGATTCGCCTCTGTTGGATGGGGCTTCAATACAAATATGATCTATTTGCGGTCGAAACACGTGCTGACCTCAAGGCTATCGCAAACTCGATCAGCGAGTTGCGATTGCTATAATTTGTTATTATTTCAAATGTGCACCGACATGCATCCAAGCCAAGGTTATAATATATTATTGATGACATTTTTCGACGTGTTTTCGCATTACGAAAATTCCTAGAATACTTCCCTAAAAATGTGTGAAATTCTTATCTTCCCACTAGCAACACAAGTCCAATGTCTAAATTTCGAACGTACTTTATATTTGAAATTATTTAGCTGTTTCGAATTAATAATACGGATTGTTCGAAATTCGAATTTTCTATTGTATTTGACGTACATTACGTTTGAACGTCAAAATTAAATAAATGATATTGCATGAGACAGTACATGGGTGGGCAACAAATAAGAAAAAACACATAAATTATAAATTATCCAATGATATCTTATAAATTGGAATTGCCCAAAGATTTTCAAAATATTGACATGTTCTGAGATATTTTATATTTTGGCCAGAACCAAATTTTATTTGTTGTAATTTTTAATTAGTATCAAATTTTTTTTGGTGTACAAGTTTGTTTATTTCGATTTATTATAACTCATACAAACTGTAATAGCAATGACCCACTCTCGATTATTTAACCTTGACTTGAAGTGTTATTTCTAAATACGGATTTATTAACAGTAAAGACTTAAGCTATTTCGATTTTTGTGTTTAAGAAACAGGTGTGTACGTATACTGTGTTCCGAACAAAATTACCTACAACTACGATAAATCTCTATAATTATATTGATAACAATAAAAATACCATAACGTTGACTTTATTATTACATATGAGTCTTGGCGTGTGTCTTTTAACATAAAGTGAAGTCACCTTCTGTCTCGACTGCGTTAATAGATTAATGAAGATGGGAAAAACCTTGAACTTGAAGTGTCAAGGCTACCAGTAATGGACCCTATGTATACATATAGAAATCCACCCAGATCAAAATTTACAGGAGGCACAAAAAGTCCACATTTTAAATAGATCCAACCTTGAAGTGTATGAAGACTAAAAGTAGTATTGTATTTTATTTACCCAATCTGATTTTGATTTGATATTATGTTTAAGAAAAAACCAAGAAAATTAATGTTGTATGAGTCCTTTTCCTGGTCGCATATTTCACAGGTATTCCTATTTTCGAGCTTAAAAGTCAAATGCAGGTACTAACTTATCAATCGCAGCTTTCGTCATTTTGATAGAATGTGTATTTATTTGTATACATTGTGATTATCGAAAAAAGCTAATTTGAAAAAATAAGGATTACGTTCTTTTATCTTTCTAGAGTCGATATCCATCATTTTCGGATACGACATGGTAAAAAATACACGTTTTAGATCCTTTTCTCTTATTAGGTAATGAAAGTTATAAACCTGTGGCTTGGAAGCAAATTAATGTAATACTTTGGATACAGCCCAATACTGCGGGTCGCGTGACCTCGTTAGTATGCTATTTTTATTATATCGTGTAGTTTATAACAAACAGTTTGTTTTAGCAATCGGTATTATCAAAACGTAAGCTCAAAAAAAAGTAAAAACTTACAAAGGAAAAAATGGTATGAAATGAACATTAGTTTTGCGGCACTGAGAAGTTTTATTGGCAGGCTTCCATAACGGATATCAGTGAATGACAACCATATATTGAATATGTAGATATATACATATGTCTCCATTAATATTTTCCGAAGAACTGGCAAATGATAACGTGGATAATAATGATACTATAAACAGCGTTTTGAGGATATTACTCTTTATTTACACTGATGACGACGAAACTCTCAAGGTCATACAGAAATGTCAGCTCCGTGTCTTCTGTAATTCTTTCATTTCTAAGTACATTTTAAACTCAACAAATTTTCTCGCTAGTTGCGTTTTCTTTAACGTCAAAATTTCTTCGCCAATATTGCAGGAACACGTAATTTGATTTTTTGGCTTAAGTCACTTTGTCAGGTTTATTTTTATTTTTTACAGTCTCCTCTATCATTAGCACATTTTTGTATTAACACATAAGTTTTACCCGTTTTATAAACATATGCGTTAGTACACAATTGTGCCAATGACAAAAGAGATTGCAACGAATAAAATTATACTCTACAAAGTGACAAAACCAACAAATTGAGCTACGTACTGTTGCAATAATGATGACGAGTAGTAGAAAATAGTTACCCCACCACCACCATCATCACTATAATTATCATGAATTTTAATTAGCACTGAATGTCTCGTCTATATGGAGATAGTAAATTATTGCCAATAAAGAATGGGGAAACATTAAAAACTCTTCATAGCATCCTGGATGCTTAGAAGTAGAAAACGTTACTCTGATGACCTTTTAACATTGTGGTCTAAGTGCCCTGCTCTCAAATTAGCTTAGTACCTTCATATCACTAGCGATAGCACTTATTAAACATAAACGGTACGAACACCCGATGTTATCTTTCAAAATGTTTTAATATTATGTGGGCATATCACTGCCACTTTATGGCACATGCTATCCATTTCTTAAATAAAATTGGTTATGTATTTTTTGTACTTACACCCTTTTGAGTTTTATATTATAACCTGGTATCGGTGGCGGATCGCATATATTCAATGTGAAACTACAGCACACACTATTTTCATTTGTCATTATCGATAACATTTAATATGAGTCCTCTTTTCTTTATTTTTTTCTTTATATTTGTACTATATATGATCCTGAAGCTTAATGTCAATAGCCATCCCCTATTTTATGAAAAAGATACAAAAATCTTTGTATAGGACTGTGCGCTTCACAGTTCCAGCCGCGTGGTGTTAAGCTGTTGGGCGCATGCGCACATAGGAAGCTGCATGCGTGGCTACGAAGCAGAGAGAGCACTGTTGTTCCTGCAGTGCCGAATGCGGCGTGCTGGTGGGAGGTAGTTTTTTTTACTCAGCGTGTGTTATGCTTAGAAGCCGTGTATCATATTCTTGAAAGTGATAATGTGTAAAATTAGAAAATTATCCTGCTTTCACTTATTATATTTGATTCTTTCAGGATTTTGAATAAATTTTCTTTTTATATAATTCTGAATTATTTAAAACTGGTAAACTTCCATATGTTAGATCACTGTTAGCGAC
>JAGVSQ010007526.1:0-15244 GCA_022683975.1 Rhyacophila evoluta
TCTAACATATGGAAGTTTACCAGTTTTAAATAATTTAGAATTTAAAATCAATTTTAATCGGGCACCATCAGTCAAAAATATTAATTAATAAATTGTACCATATTTATGCATGTATAATATATATTATTGTAAAAAGTAAAATAATATAATAAAATGTATGTCGTCATATTCACTCCAAAAGTGGAGTATATGGATGTCCACATTATCCACTCCTGAAACGGAGTAATATGGATTCCCGGCTATGTGAAAACTTATCATATGGACTTTTTTCAAGTAATTTATTGTCGTCGAATTTTGCTCAACCTACTGAGTATCCAGTAGTGTGTCTTCATTATTTTTTTATTAGAAAACCTTAGTAAGAGAGCCTTACGTGCTTCAAACCCACAATCTCCATTGTCTCTAAGCCCCCACGCTCATTTTTCGGCCACTGTTACATCGATTACAACATATAAAATATTAAAAAAGTATGCATCTTTATAATTATTTTTTGAGTTTGCTTTTTGTTGAAGTTTGTTTATTTTCATGGAAATACTTGAATAATAACAATGGCCGATGCTTGAGTCTTTAACCCAGTATTCCCAAAGTAGTGTATACTGACCCCCAGGGATCCGTGGCGACTTAAAATAAATTTGGGGGGCCGTGAAAGGTTTTCGAATCAAGGACGAATTTCCATTTTTCACCGCCTACTATGTACGAATGTAGAATTTTTTGAACGAATGTACAAAAGCAGAAATCTCATGATAGAGCGAAACATAAAAAGAAACGAGAAATTATACGCGAGATCCAAAATGCAACGAAAACCTCCATAATTTTGGACGAACGTAGGAAAGTAGAAAGCTATAGAAATTCGGATTATTATTATGATTATCTGAATTAGAGGTCCGTGGCACAAAAAGTTTGGGAGCCTTTGGTTTAACCTGACGTATCATCAATGATTATCGTCCAATTCTTGTATAAATATCATAACCCAACCGACGAATAACTCCACATTCGCTGCAACTAAACAAATTAAAATAAAAAGTAATAGGAAAAGCGATAATTTCATTTACGATGCAATTGAAAAGGCGAGATATAAATAATCCAGAGGATAATTCGTACTACCCGTCCCCAAACCGCGCACGCCAGCGTTTTTTTGAGATGAGTGGTTTTGCATTTAGTCTAGTACTCGTGTTTTATAATGGATGAATCATAGCGAATTTTACCGTGGGTAACGAAACGGCTAATGAGCAAGCGATCCACGGTTCGAGTCCGACGACTGTAACTTGTCAAAATCAAAAAGATATTAAAGTAATTAATGATCTATGCATAATCGTTATTTTTAAAACCCATTACTTAAAACGGGTTCCGTCTAGCGAAGCACTGTGAATATTTACTTATTAAATAAGATAAAGTACGAATAAACTTTGTCGGATTTATTTGATGTTAACGCAGCAAAATAAAAAAAATAGCGAATAGTTTTTTAAGGAAATCGTCTAACTTCACGGGTCAGCCATTGACGGACAATATATTTTCAAAGTTACTGAAATCTTGTTGATTATATTACAATATATTATATTTAGGACGCCGAATTAGGTTTTCTGTACTATCAAACAATGTACAGCTTAAAAAAAACATTTCTCATTATTGAAAAAACCGGCAATTATACTAGTTCATTTAATCCACTTATTTAAAGATGTAGAACTAGATATTCAATAAATTGACCAATTTATGGTGATAAATAGTGGCAGCTCGCGTATGGGCACTGTGGAACTGCCGCACCCCCTATTTTCACTTGATATTATCGATAACATTTAATATAATGAGACTTTTTTTCATTAATTCTTTCTTTATACTTGTACAATATTTAGTCCTTTAGCTTGATTTCGGGAGCCATCTCCTAGTTTACGAAAAAGATATTAAAATATTTGTGTGGAACTGTACGTTTCACAGTTCCAGCAGTGTGGTATCTGACTGTTGTGCGCACACGAGGCTGTGAGGGAGAGAGAGTACTGTCGCTACAGCAGTGCCGACTGCGACGTGCTGTCGGAAGATAGATTTTTTTTCTGCTTGTATTGTGGTTAAAAACCGAAAATCATATTCTTGAATGTGATTAAGTGTAGAATTAGATTGTTATCCAACATCTAGCTATTTTATTTTCTTAATAAATTTCCTTTTTATCCTTGTTTGTTTCGTTTTAGACATATTTCTAGAGCAGCACCCCTCTAATTTTAGCTACGAGCTGCTGATAACCAACTATTGTAATAAATTTACCTAATGTGCCCACCATCTACCCGCCCCATCCTTACACCTGGTCTTCATCAGGCGTATCCCGGAGCTCTGATATCGAGAAGCGATCTACTTTATTCGACAGGAATGTCCCGAGAGTAAATATAAATTAGCCAAGACTTAGGTTACCACGCACTTAAGTGTGCTGAAATTATTGTAATAAAACTATCAAAGTAAGTCTTTACAATGTAAATATCCTATATAAATTATTTAAGGAGTACTCATCTTCACAATGTTAAGATCTCTGTATGCTCCACTTTCTGAGCAGGGAAGGCGAAATGATATAGTCATTTATTTCACCAAATTTGTCATTGTTCATAATTGGCAGTTAATTTGTTACAATATTTTTCGTCAATTTTATGAACACGCATAAAAAGCGACACAATGAATAGCTGATATTTTCCGTACTGTTTCCTTAACAACCGGTTCGGTATGACATCACATTCAAGCGAAAAATTCTCGCGAACTGGACGCGTGTCACCGCCGAATAAATGTTTTGACTTTAGAAGTTACGCAATTCTAACCTCTATAGGAACGGATCAATATTATTATTCGAGCCGGCGAACGGAAAAATGCCTCCTAGTACGCTGACTAGACATCACAGGAATGTACGCACGTCACGACATCACGAACGAGACATTTTGGGATGGATATTAGTTTCTACCAACAACTGTCTTCACCTATCCCTGATCAGTTTGACTATAAGTATAATATAATTTGACACTGCGAAAAAATGAAAGTCATTGACAGTTAGCCATTTCTGACTATTGTAACTTTTGACACTTCAAACAAGAAACAATCATTGACATTTAGTCAACGTATTCGTGGCTTGCCTGTTCGCGTCCAGCTGGATTGATAAAGGCCAGTTACACTACACAATTTCAAGACACCTTTACCCTTACTAAATGCGGTGTAATAAGCCTTAGGCACTTAAATCACATACAAGAGACCAAGCCCACACTGTAGTAAGAGCACTTAATATTGTGTAGTGTAATAGGCCTTTTAGCGCTGCTTTCTTCGTTGGTTTTTGGTGAGCCATATAGTGTACGTGATCTAACTCAGTGCTTCCCAATTAATTTTATGTCGCGACCCCCTAAATCTGAAACAATTATTCCCCCCCCCCCATTTTTTTTTTATAGTTAAATATTTATTTGGCAATAATTATCACAATTATAATACACATATTTATATTCAGTACAAAACTATAGGAACTTGCATAAAAACATTTTTTTTAAATAAAAACTATGTTATTATTTATCAGACTTAAATACATACATTCCCTAAATATGTTATGTGGAAAGATATTCATAAATGAGTATTTGTACTTTGTACTGAATATTTTCGCGACCCCCGCGAGAAATCCTGCGACACCAAAAAGGGTCGCGACCCCCAATTTGGGAAGCACTGATCTAACTAACGCAGTCTCCTGATCTTGATTGATCAACCCATGTCGGTCAGAGCTATCTTAGTGGATATATCAATTTCTCCAATTACAGCTGTATCGAATTAGATGATAATGGACATTTGCTTCTTTTGAAAGTGTTAATGTTGTTAATATCGTCTCGCATCGGTTTAAAAGTCAATGCGAAAAGACGAACTTTATGTGCAATCATGCATGCCCATACCCTGATTATCCTCTGACCAACGATTGACTAAGTATCGAAAGTGTCGAAAGTTTTAGATACCTAAAGTACACATTACGGGAGATGGCACTTCGCAAACTTAGTTCGCTATTCGAATAGAAATTGTTGGAACAGCCTTCAATTCCATGCGAAATGTCTTGAGACTCCAAGCTATACAAGGTAAAAACTAAATGCCGCCTGTTCAATGCACGCATTCTGCCAGTGCTGCTCTACGGTTGTGGCACACAACAAAGGTCCTAAACAACCGTATTCTTAACTTTGAATTTTTTGGGGATACGGTAGTATGACTTCGTTCAAAACGAGGAGATAAAAGAACGGACCATGCAGCCACTAATCAATGATAAATTGAAGCTGCAACGCTAGACCTCGGTCGGCAACATATTACGGATGACTCAAGAGAGTCTAAATCTGACCTGCATATTCTTAACAAACAAATTTGGAGTGTTTCATAGCTTCATTCGACACAATTTCAGAACATACTAGGCACAAGATAGTTCACCTCTAGCGTAAAACCAAGATTTAAATACTCTTTCTATTATGATGTATTACTCGCCACCGATTTAGGACTTACAACAAATATTTTAAGACCAAAACTTACAATGCACATATTTTTAATGGTACATTCTTTTAATTTTTGGCATAGGCATTTTAAAATAAGCGACAACCATTCGTGAACCGACCGGTTGGGAAACGATGATCTATACCAACCATATAAGACCAGATTTTTTTAATTTACCAATTACCTATCAAAATTCAAGTATTTACGTTAAGGACAAAGTCACTTTAGACACCTGTATCTCATAAGTCAAGCGATTAAACTTTGTTAGTGAATATTTAGTGTAAAATGGCAATATTTAATCTCGGAATCGCATGAACCGATGTTGGTTGACCTCTCAAAGTTCTTATCATTATAATAAAATATAATCAAAACATAAGCACAGAGGTCGTGATGACCAAGAAGTGAAACAAAAACTTTTTATAATTTGTTCTTTACACGAGGATTGGGAGTGATCATACTGCTTAAATTATAAATGACTTATTTTTTAAAACACATCACTGGACTTGTCACAGTTGTGGTACTCTCCTCGGCATCATTACATTAGTCTGGAAAACATTTTAATATTTTTGCGTTGTTTTTGTTGGTGTATTTTTAGATAAATGACCCACGCAACTTTGTTGTCTGTCTATCATAATATGTATATAGGTTGTAGCATGAGAGATAATATTAAAATTAAGTTACGTGCTAGAATGATATTGTAATAATTATTAAGTAATATAAACATATTTTACAAGGACAGTCATTTTTAAGTGAAATATGATTGTTAATGTATTTTAGGTACCAGACCGAAATAAATAGGTAAGTCGTGTTTTTTTTTTTGTAATTAAGTTAATTGGTTTTAATTAATGAATATTTTTTGTAATGTGATAATGTAGGTTTTATGCGTTGGCAAAATTAGAACAGACAAAATATTAAAAGAAAAAAACAGAATATCGGCCAAACAGTATTTTCGAAATAAGTTTTTTTTGGTTATTTACTTATGTGTACCCGAGTTCGGGATTGAGGGTTCAATTCCCACTTATACCGACTTTTAAAAAGTCCAAAAATACAGAACTGGACGGACATTGGGTTGAGCAATTTTCTGACAGTAAATTCTCGTGGAATATATAATCTGTCAATGTTTTCATATCGCGGAGATCCGTTTACACTACTACAGAGCAGACATACTGACATGATGTAGGTTCGTATGCTCCACTTTCGGAGTAGGATTAAAAAATGCACAATTTAAGAAATATGAGTAGTATAAATTAATTAAGAAAGTATACTATAGATTTTTTGTACAATTAAATATACAGATTTAGTGAAAATTGACAACGTTTGACAACGCCCTCGTGAAAAGGTCACCATATGACGCCGCAAACCTTTTGAAAGCAATGAAATTCGTCCTTGAGTTCCGACAAGGTTTTTTCTGTCTTGATACTTTAGGATTGGTTTATCGAATATCCACAGACCGTACTTAAAAAAAAATAGCATACGTTCGATTAATTAGTTAGTTCATACAATAGAAAATACTATAATTCTATTCTCCTATAATACAGCAATCATATGGCTTTAAAAAAATAGCTCAGATACGTTCATATATTTACCTGGATGTATTTAAATGCCGCCTGTTCAATGCATGCATTCTGTTAGTGATGCTTTACGGTTGTTAAACGTGGCACCCAGCAAAGGCCTAAAACAGCCGTATTCTAAGCTTTGAGAACAGGTGCATGCGGCAAATTATAGGGACACGGTGGTATGACTTCATTCTAAATAAGAAGATAAGAGAACGGACCATGCAGCGACTTATCAGTGACAAATGAAGCTGCAACGCTGGACCTGGCGGACCTCATATTTCAAATAACTTAAGAAAGTCTGAACCTGACCTGCCTATTCTTCAAGCCGACCCACCAAATGCTATCTGTAGAATGTATTTGGCGGAGAGGACGCAAGAATACTGGCGGGCGACAGTGATTATTAGAGGATATGGGAGAAGAAAAAGAAGATTTAAATGACATTTGTTTTTCATTTGAATATTTGACGGTTGATCTATTCGACAAACCAATCTTAAAGCGACGAATTCTCGACTAGTACGACAATGCCAGACAGTTACATATTGCACGAATAATGTATGCGAGCTTGGCCTTATTTCCATGAAAGAAAATCGAATTTTACGCTCGACCAGTGTCTGCGTGATTACAGGGAATTACCTCACAGGTAGCCCGAGAAATAATAATAATTATAATATGGTAAAAAATGCCGCGTTGTACCGGTTCTGTCACAAGGTACGGAAATACCTCGACACCACGAAATGTCATAACAGCCCGATGGATATTTCTGACGCTAAAAACACAGAGCAGGACGGAATGATGGAAAACGAGAAACGACAACAGTTTTTCTCTTGCAAGATGCCAAAAATCGGGAATGCAGGCCAACAGAAGAATACTCAGAGATATACTAAAATTCTTCAGACATAATAGACTGATTAAAAGAAATCTGCCAAGACTCAGCAGAATTTAAAAGTGTCGTCCAGGAACTCCTCGTGGTCCTTGTACAACTTCATTTCGTACCAGCATTAGCCAAGAATTTTAAAAAATATGTTACTTAGGCACGTAAGAATTTGTATTGATATGATTCAAGGCTGTTTGAAATACGTGCACACAAAAGCGATATGAAGTAATATTTGTCAAAACGTGTATTATCAAGCACTGTTATTTATCACGATATTTAAATAAATATAGATTTAAAAAACACTACTTAAATGTTTCTGTACGAATCATCAATTCATTAATACACATTACAAAAATGAGATGAATCTGTCTGAAAACGTATTTATACTATCGTGGTGTATCTACGCTTTTAAAGGACGATATGTAGTTTTAAAGGAGGTTGCCATTATTGAAAAGAAATTATAATTCTCATAACTTTTAATTTGAAGTTAGAAAAACTAAATTGAATCAATCATGGAATGAAATCTTCAATACATTCTCAAAGATTATACTGAATATAAGCATAACTAAGAAGAATCTGCTCCATAACTAAGAGCGATTAGATTTGACATGGTTGAAGTTGAAGATTATATACCTAAAAGAAAAGTTCTAAGGCTATGGAAAGAATTATCGGCGGAACATTTCGCGTGGCAGTTGGTCTACTAAGATTTAAATCGAAAGGTCGGCTTGATGACGGAAGAACTGGTTGGTGGAAATGTTCGTCACTGTACCAACTTGTGGTTTTTTGTGTGTTATGATTCGATTTTGTAATAGAAGATAGTTGAAATTAATATAATAGCTTAACACGATTGATATGCGTAATTATATAACAAGCTCGAAGGCAAGTTCAGATTTTTTCAAAAGAAACTTGCATGTTTTCGAGAAAAATATTGAAAATTAATACGTATTTTTGTTCGGAAATTATATTTTGGGTCTCATTGAAGATCGTATTGATTGATAACTCTTGTCCTAAATTTAAACTGCGAAAAACACCTGTGTTTGTGAGTGACTCTTAAAAAATTCACTAGTTCACTGGGCGTCTTCCAAACTTATGTCACCATATTCTCGTAGCACAGATTACAGTCGTATACAAATCATAATTCAAACATTTGATCAACAAAATCAAAATGGACAAGACGAGCACATCACTTACCTCTTCCACTGATTTTTTGGAGAACTCATTCATGGACACTATCCACAGCTGCAAGAGATCGTTCACCACGACAAGATCTCCATAGAGCCAAGCGAGCAGGGCTGAGGTCCAGCGGGCCGCGATAGGATCAGGACCAGAACAAGTAGGAGGTGGAGGAGCCACGACTTGACTCGCGCCGACTCTTCTTGATCCGAGTACTCGTTGAGTGTCGGGCCCTGGGGACATTCTGGACATGCGCGAGCTCCTGCCTTTTCCGAGAGCAGGCGGAGTAGCTGGAACACTTGGGCCTGCAGCTTTAGGGGGCGCCGCTTGTAGAGGAGCGGCTGCCGGTTTTTTCTGCAAAATATCTTCAGCCGTTGCCGCTTTTGCCTTGACAACGGCCGTCGTCTCGTCGGTTTCGGTAGTTTTTTTAGTTGCATCTTCGGTTATTGTTCCTTTTCTCTTCTTGTACTTCCCATATAGCCACTTGACACAGAACAAGGTCAGCAAGGCCACGAGGGACCAGAAGAAGAGCATCATAGCGAGGTTGTCCATGGCCACGTCGGCGTACGAATAATCGAAGCTACATATGAGGTCGTCGACCGCCTCGGCTAGGTCGTCCATGGCTCTCCATGGCTGCCCGGTGAAGGCGCTCGCGATCGACTGGAGTACTCCGCCGTCTTCGGCTGATTCCGCTGACGCTTCGGACATGATCGGGTCTTAGAAGAAGCGGATGACAATTTGGTGACGTCTCGCTTTCTCCGGATCCGCGCCTGAAAAACGAAACAGTGGGATATTTTTATCTTCTAGCCAGTTTACAGATAAATGCCCGCGTGGACAGGGAGATTGAAAACACTACACTAATTTATTATTCGTCAATGCATTCATCTTCTTTCGATACCAGATCCAATACATAACATCGATGACTCCATATTTGACCAAACTAATCCAAATTTAACAAGAAAAAACTTAATGAATCAAAAATATGGAACTACACTATATCAAGTATCAAAAATCTTATTTCAAAAATAATAAAGATTCTGTATGGAAGACAAAATAAATTCTGGCTACTTTATATTTTGATAGAATTTTTTCATATAATATTTATTAACCAAATTTTCAACTTTGATTTTATTGCGAGTAAACTTAAAATACAAAAACTCTCCAATGAAACCAAAACAACTTGAAGCAGCTCTTCGCAACAGTAATTATTTTAGAAGTTACCGACATAAAAAAACTTTTAGAAACTTCAAACAAAATCGCAAATTAAATTATAATAATATTATACAATGAATAAATTATTACATATCCAATATACTGATGATAATAATCATAGAATAACATTTGAAGCCATAAATTACCAAAGAATAACAAATATTTTTTCGTCATATGAGCAGATTAAAATAAATAATTGCGATTTATTATTTTTAATGACTTGCACTGTATTGTTATTCTATATTTAAATGCAACAGTATTTAAAAAAACACAATTATGGTGCCCATACACCTACAGTCTTCCTGCAGTTTGTGACTGTCAGTCCAAGACAGATGATTAGTAACGAGTACAGGACAATAACATGTAAATGCGTATCGATCAGGTTGACAGTACATGGCCGTCGATGCAGACTAACTAATGTGTGGCCTGCTTCAATCCTAATTATCATTAGTCAATAATGGCTTCATTGGACTTCGATTCATGGTTCGGTGGATTAACTCTTTGAATTCAACCGGTTCAGAGTTCATACTTTGTGAAGGCAAACCAGCGTAGTATTTAAATTACTTATGTTAATCGTGTATTAATGTGTTTTTATTGAAAATGACAAACAGATTGTGTTAAAATAAAAAGTAAAATTTATTTATATTTCAAATGAGTACACGTTTAAAAATATATATTAAATTAAATTAAAACTAATTGATTAAAAACAAAATACTTTTAATATCGCAATTCAGCGTTCATTGATTAATTCAGGATTTATTTCAATAAGTTGATTTTTAATTAATTAATTACTTTAGACTTAGGCTAACTAAATACATTTTATCTCAAATCGTCGCTTCAGGAATGGTTAATTAAATATCCACGTAATATGATTTGAAAAATAAGACGTATTTTCAATTTATTAGATAGTTTATATAATATTACATACGTAATTCTATTCTCCTATAATACATCAATCAAATAGCTTTTAAAAATAGCTCAGACACCTTCGTATCGTCGTATTACTGGCAAAAGACGTTAAAGAGAAAAAGTGAGTTTTAAAATAACCGAGTTTCAATGTTTGAATTTCTCTGTTAAATACGTTTTACGACAATTTCTAAAGTTTTACACAGTAATCATAAAGAACTTGCCGTAAAATGTATTTAACAGGGGGACTCAAACATTAAAACTAGGTTATCTCAAGACTCACTATTTCACTTTAACGTCTTTTGCCAGTAATACGACGATATATTCACTCGTATTTATTTAAATGACATTTGTTTTCATCCGAACATTTGATGGTTTGTTTATTCGAAAAATCAGTCCTAAAGCGACGAGATATGTACTACAACACGTGTTTTGTCTACACAGTTAAGTATATTATGTAAATACATACCGTTTCGTCAACCGAGTAAAGTATGTAGACGAAACACGTGTCATATTTTATAAAATAAAATATATTTTGTTGATCATAATAGATTTTAAAATATTTATATTATTAAGATCAGTCATACTGTGACTTAAACAATAACTCAAAAATTCGACAGCTTCTTGTTACGCCCCCTGTAACCACCAGCTCATGATAGTCGGCAATGCAGAAAGCTGTCCAAGCCTTGCATTCAGCTGGCCTGGGAAAACACGTAAGCACAAGGCATCCACAAACTCTCTATTTCGTCTTCAAACTAAAATAATCTATGCGCACCATGATGTATAACAGATGGTTCTTAAAGAGAGTTACGCTCATAAAAACTTCAGTGGCCCAATACTGTGGTTTATTTTTTAATAAAAAAAATGCATTCGGGCAACGAATTTTGATATGACGACTTTAAAGGATACCCTTTCACTCGTGTTAGTCCGTTATATCGAGGTTTTTCTATACTGTAATTAATGTGAGAAACAATAACATTACACGAATTCGAAAATTGACATACGCGGTTATGTTGTGGATGAGATTGGTCTGTGGACTTACATTTTTTTGTGCTTATTGCGTTGGTAAGGAAAAGTTAAGAGCATTAGACGAATGATCTTGTTTTGGATCTATATACATTATTCAGTTGAACAAACAAATCGCATAATCGATTCGCCCGAATTCGAACCCTACCCAAGTGTACTATACTCATAGTGCTACGGGTGTTTTTTACAGTGGGATTATTCTTAGTTTGTACCTTTACATTTCAGTAAGAGCAAACCTTTTTAGTTTGTTTGCTAAGTGATACTTGACTGCCGTATTCCATTATCAACGTGAAAACGTGTTAAATACATTATTAAAATCCTGTTTATTTATGTAGAATACTGTTGAACGATAGCCGCATTTTTTCAAAAGCTTGTTAAGCCTTGAATATGTATTTGAATAACTTATCACTATATAAATTCAAGGAACACGACAAAATAGGTATGCACTTAATACTTACTTATCAATAAGTAAAAACTGATCATTTTATAAGAATTCATTTCTTTTAAATACATTTTTTTTATTCCTTGTCCGCTTTCAAAGAAGAACATATGGATATACAGAGTGTAAAAATATCCACTCCGAAATAGGAGTATATGGATCTCCGCAACGTGAAGACGTTTTGGCAGATTATTTTTCACGAGTGGTGGATTGGAGTGACAAATACATTAAATTTTATTTCATTTCTCCCAATATACTGATTGAAAGGTCTACATACTTTATGCAATCTTCATAAAAACTCATATAACTACAATGATGTCATCTACTCGTATATAAATAATTTGTTCAAAATCTTAAAACTCCGAAAGTTCTTCACCGATTGCTTTGAAATATTGACACAACGTTTCATTCGAATAGGGGCGTGTTTTTATATACGTACTATTATATAGATTTCACACCTGTGACATGTAATAACATGATGTGCCATTTAACCAGACTGAGCCACAGCAGCGCTTGGCTAGGTAGTCTAGTTATAAAATAAAAATATAGATCAATAGAAATAATTATTTCGTTTTAAATCTGTATCTGTGTAACGGTAGCGTCCATCACTTATATAAATGATGCCATTACGTTTCAGCGGGGAAGAGGCGGAGTATTCAAAGCGGTTAGGAATCACCCGGTAAAGAATATCCACATGGGCATGTCGTCTCTTCTGGTTTCTCTTTTATTTTTGTATTTTTTGCACTAATTTTATATTATTTTTACTTTTGATACATGATAAAATGACTTTTATAGCCAATTACAATAATTGGTCTAGCGGTTTTGCATAATTTGAATTAAAAACATGGTTTTTTTACTGGACGCTCGGGATCGGGCAGATCGGACTCGGGATGTAACTTAACCCACAGTAAGGTGAGTGTTAAGGATGTTCGTGCTCGACATACTGACGATTTAATAGGAATTGTAAAAAGTGTAACAGACGCACATAAGGCAAGTTTAAAAAAACAGTTTAATAAACAATACAATAGCTTACAATACAATACATATTGCAGCTTCCATTAATTATTTTTGCAAAAGGATACAAATTAAACTTTAATTAAACAAGGTTAATATTGTTTAAAAATAATTGCCTGCATTAGTACTAGGTGGGTGAATAGTTAATTAGGACCGCGCCGTGCTAGTGTGGAGATTATGCACCGCACAAGGGCGCCTAATTATTAAGGGTGATTTTTTAAAAGGGAAATTGAAATAAATTTGCCAATGTACGTGCCATAATATTTGCACAATTAAAACAAGTATAATTTAAAACACAAAATACTTATATAAAATACTTTGAAATGGCTGGAAAGTTAATCACACGTTAATAATTATTTCAGGAAAACTTTTGGCACAAGGGCGCCTTCTATCCAAGACGCGGCACTGAACATTAAAAGACCAAGTAGAATCGGACAATAAATATTGAGTATTTAAGGTGTTAAAATAAAGTTGTATTGGTTATGCAATAGTCCAACATATACAACCTTGAGGTAAATAAAAATTGTACAAAATTCAGTGATAACAGGCGGCATTATAGTATACAATTGACTATTTGTTCAATATCGATTTTTATCTTACTGTGTGGGTATATATTTGCATAATATATAGCTTATTTTTTCTGCACACATATAAAGGTTCATTCACACTGGTTTAAACCAATACGTATTCATTGTGTTTTAAAATATTGTTCACAAATGATTATTGGATGAAATACGATGTGATTTTTTTCTGAAGTTTATGCCTTGAAATTTAATTAAAAAAAAAAACAGTAGAATGAATTTAACTGTCGTATGTTGTAAATTTATTATCAAGCGAGTGGTACAAGACTTCCGATGACAATTTCATTCTATAAGATAATTTTGTGGAACTTTCGTCAATCGAAATGTTTAAATTCGTCCACTATTCAGGTCATTTATTTTTCTTTGATACTATCGCACCCTAAATGTATCATTATGTACATTACGCAAAACATGGCGGCTTAACTATTTGGCTGCTACGATGTTTTTAACAATCTTAGATTACTTGAGATAAATTGAGCGCGAAAAACTATTTACCGTTTTTTATTTTTATTTTACATTTTTTTTTTATACTATGTTCACTCCCAAAGTGGAGCATATAGATCTACACAGCGTGAATATATCCACTGGGAAAGTGGAATATATGGATCTACGCAACGTGAAGATGTCTTGATAGATTATTTTTCGCGAGAATTGTTAGTCAGACAATTGGCTGAACCCAATCAATATCCAGTCCTGCGTTTTAGGATTTTTAAAATCTGACAGATGGTGAATCGAGCCCGCATTCCCCGAAACGCTAGGTGTGCACACTACCAACTACGCTACCGGGGAGAAATTTACTACCTTTCATATTTACCGTGCGAAATATTAAAAAGAAGCTATTATATATGCAACGACCCGGAATGATCTATATCTATATGTATTAGAATTCCTCGCTGATATCACGGAACACGAGTATTATTATTTAGCAGTCAATGGGTCAAATGTGTCTTTCGAGATGCTGGAGTCAGATGTTTTGTAGAAGTGATATTATAACGTGATACTCATGATGTATCGAACCGATGAAGTAACCCGTGGGAAATATTAAAAATAAGTTATACACAACGACGCAAAATGACCTCTGTTGGCATTTCTCGCTGATATCACGGACGACGGTATATCATTGTTTAGCAATCAAAGGGTCAAATGTGTCTCTCGGTATGTTGAGGTCAGATGATTTGTATGATAACTTGACACTCTTAAAACGTATTAAGCCGATCAGGTAACGAGTAGCATTTTCATTTGTGTCAACATTCGCTAAAGTATGACAAATGCTTTAATTTTGCGGTATTTAGTAGGAAACGGGCGAGCTATGGATAAAGCTTTGGGAAGTGCTGTAAACGAATCACGAAGCGTCGCCGACACATCCCGAGACTCATGACAACACCAGAGATATGGTGGCGGGCAGGGAGACTGACACCGAAATAGATCAGTCCTGAAAAATATGTCGGCAGAGAGGCGAATGAAATATCGTCGATATAGGAGATATGTTATTATTGTTCGCATTGGTATTGACATGAAAATACTGTATCGATGATGGAAAAAAAACAGCGGGAGAACTGATGCCAAGAAATGGCTGAGTTTTTTTTTGTTAGCCCAGTGTTACGGCTTCATTTTTTTATAAAAATACTTTTTTGAGGCGACTTCAAAAAGAAAAAATAAAAAAAACGGAAATAATTATACGATTCAGTTATTATTACACGAGTGCAGCAACTTGTCGCCAAAAAGTCTTGAGATGGCTCCGTAACTCTAGAGTCCAGACCGTGACTCATCCCAAGCCAGGGATTGCAAAACGGGTTTCACGTTTGTAAATTATATATGAATGTACGAAAGTAGAAATTTCTGAATTCGTATGGAATTTTTTGTTCGTTATTTCTACTTTCGGACATAGGACCCATCGGGCCATTCTACATGGTTGCCACAAGGGCGAATTTTGTTGCTTTCAAGGACTATCCTGCCAGTAGTCATGCCAATGCGGAGGGCAATGGTGATGTTTAAC
>JAGVSQ010007528.1:0-15241 GCA_022683975.1 Rhyacophila evoluta
GGTTTCGCCTTTCGGCATCTTCAGGCTACATTATATGTGGGCGGTGAGCGAACAGATAACATACCAGTTTACCAGTTTTAAATAATTCAGAATAATATTCAAGTCGATTTTGAACCTTTTTATATATGCATTAATAACCACATTTTAATTATCTCAAATATCAGGTCGCATGATGGAGCAGGGACCTTCAGTAATAATAGTAGAAGATTCAAATGGTTACATATTTGGTGGTTACGCGCCTGCCAGTTGGGCCTTGGGCCCCAACTTTTGCGGTAAGAAATTCAACTAGATATCTTTTCATTTGTTATAATATAGTGTTTGATTACAAATCATTTTTTAATTATATTGCATATTGCACATTGTATTATTTTTAGTGAATCTTATAAGTAATGTTTCAAGTCCTATTTATTCTTCTTGTGTATTAAATAATTTGCCATTTTAATGCTGTTATTAGTCTTTATCGTCAACACAATTCTTGCTCAAACGTTTAATCAAGTTAATTTAGCTGCCTGGCTTATATGCCTATAAAATATATAATTTTAGTAGCCGATTATCTTTCCTTTAATTTATAAATAATTATATTTTATATTATAATATATTTGTACAATCTTTTTAGCAAAGAAAAATTCCACTTTTTAATAATTTCTAGTTTTTATTTATATTTGTTTAACATGCCCATTTGAAATGTGTAATAAAATATGTGTGTTATTTTAAACATAAAATCACCTTTACCATTGGATAAATAAAACTGTAGTCATAGAACACACATATTTTATAATATAGTAAAGTTTTTAAATAGATATTCAATCTATTCTTCCAGTTCCGATAATTATAATAGAATGTCGCATGAGTAACTCGAACTTCAAATAGGTTGGTCAGCTCTGTTATACATAATTAGTGTAATGTTTTTAGGTGATGACTCATCATTCCTCTTCACACTGACTCCCAAGATGAGGATATTCCCGTCCACAGGATACAACGATCACTACCAGTATCTCAATCTGCATCAGCAGACTATGCCCAATGGATTGGTAAGTAACACAACTTTCATTGTTTCATTTCTTCTTCTAACCAGTGGGATTCCGACAGGTGTGATCTTGGAGGTTATAAAGTAACTGACGTGTGAAAAGAAAATGTTAAACCTGATGGTTGTATGCTCCACATAGGGAATGAATATTGTTGAATTATTCAAATGATGAAAAAATGTTATAAAAGGAAACAAAAATGTATAATTCAAAGTGTACCTTGTTGATTAGACATAGAGACAGTCTTCGACTTCCGTGCATGATTGGTTCCTGAAAATATGTATGAAATTTGCATGTAAGAAAGTAAGAAAGTAAAGTAATGTAAAAAATTACATGAAGAAGAATGATTTAACATTAATATAGTATTCAATAGACTTTTATATCAATGTTTTTAACCCAATATCTTTGATTTTTTTGATGAAGTTTTAATTTCGATAATCAAAATGTTTATGCTGTCAGTTTCAAAATGACCGTTGTCGAGCAAAATATTTTAACACTTATGAATCAAGCACCCTGGAATGAATTTATAGCGCATTCATAAAATGGAGTCTAAAACATATTCGCTACACCAGTATAGCTTAGAATTTATTTACTGCCAAATAACATACGGGATAATTTGGGAATAATTACAGTCATAGTGAATTAAATTTTTTTTACAACAAAAACATAGACAGATACATATATTTAATAAAGTTAGTGAGATAAATTACATAATAGGATGTATTTATTGTATATTTATCAAAAAAAAAAAAAACACCTTTCTTTTTCTTTTCTTGATGAGTTCCACACCATGTCTTTTTCTATTCTCCTACTTATGGTGGTCAAAAGTATTAAAGAGTAGTTACAGTGGCGGCATTACAGCACATCCATATGTGGGATATAAAAAAGTACAGCATAAATTGAAAAATGTAACAATTAGCGAATCAGTATCAATACCGAATGTCCTGTACACTATTCAATGATTTATCTAACACATCATCCGGCTGAGTTTATTCTCTCGTTAGTGGAATGTATCAAATGTATTTGAATGATATTTGAAATATTGTTTTTCTGTTGGAATGATACAGGTTGTAATGAATTATTACAGTTTACAACGAAGGTTGAATATTTAAAATAAATCTTCTTTATTTCTTTTGTAGATGTTGGGTGGTCAATTTGGTTATTGCGGATTGTGGCTGGACTCTGAATATGGTGATGGTAAATCTTCTGACAGCTGCACCACATATCGTAAATACTCAAAGCTCTCAAAGGACACTGACTTTAAAATCAAGAGTCTGGAAGTGTGGGCTGTCGGTCAGAAACCACCCACATCGGAAGAAAAGGTAACAGTTTGATTCAACTATGCTTAATTGAGACATGCTATATGTTAAGCTAAATTACACATGTATTTCTATGACTGTGACTGTTATTGGTTAAATTCTGCAACTTTTTTTTTCTTTCTTAAATCTTATGTGCTTTGTTTCACTATTCCCATTAGTATGCGTCAACTCTCTGTTGTATGAAAGCATTTCAACTGTTCCTACTCTTCTTAATTCTCTGTGTTGTGCTGCTATACAAATCCACAAAACTGAACTATTTTGCCAATGCAGAAAACGATGATATCGCCAAGCAAATTCAAAAATTATATTCATATATTTTCTACAAAAATTACTCTTTCATTATTTTAAATATTTAACCTACTTCATGTTTGTCTTTTTTCGTAGGGTGAGCGATCATCAAATAGCATACTAGACGGTAACTTTGAATCGAAAGCAATTCTTAAAATGGCAGGAAAAGAAGAACACAGCGAAGGATTAAGAGAACCTCCTGCAATATAGTTAAATCTTATCTTATATTTTGAAATAAAATGTATAGCTGTATAGCTGATTGATATTTTAGTCATTTGAGGCTGTTTTGGATAAACCATTGAAAATACTGGTCATCTGTTTTGGATAGACCATTATAAAAGAACGAAATGAACATAAGAAAAGGACTTTGAAGAAACATTATAATGTTAAATCAAACCTTCAGTCTGAAAATTAACCAATGTTGTAATGTAGATTGCTACTAATTATTATTGAACAACATAGTTATGAAATTCACTTAAAAACAGAGTTTTGTCATTTCTAAAACAATTGAAGCTTAAATATAATTACCAGTTTGAAGATAAACCAAAATGTTTATTACAGAGATAGCTGAGAATTAAGGAATAGATATTATTGCTTTTGTCTTGTAATATACAGTGTAAATCTATTTGGAAAAAGAAAGATTAATTTGATAAATAATACCTTTTCATTATTAAAAACTAATGTATCAACTGACATCTGTTCTACTTAACTAAATCTAAATGCAGTATTTCTATAGAGTAAAATTTAGGGATGCTCTTAATTTTATATTGATAGAGATCCTACATTTAATATTAGTTGAAAAACGCTTCAGGGGGGAAATAAAGTAAAATTAATCTGAATTTATCACACATTGAAAAAAACTTATTTGAAAGTTTAAATTGTTGTTATGAAAAACTTAATCGATCTTTTAAGTTTTTAAAACTGGGTTCAACTGAATTATGCCAAAATGTTGTGCCATGAAAATAAATTTGAAAATTTAACTAATTATTTTTATTTAATTATATGTAGTCAAATCATTTAAATATTTTTTAAGTAATTCAATTTTATTGTAATACGGTTATTGTCGGTTATTTAAAATGTACTATCACCGGTTTCTCCAACTATGTTAAGTGCTTATATAGTAATGGTTTAAAAACAGTCTCTCTAACAAAACTACAATTTACTGAACACAGTTGACTTCTAATTTACTTTATGCAAGTATAATTATTCCCTAGATAATCAGTTTAATCTAATTATACTAGAATTTTGAACTATTATTCCTCAAACAATTGTTTTCTTTCAAGTATTGTTTAATTAATTAAATTTCAAACATTTTCCATATTTTTCCCTTCAACAATTATCAATAAACATTCTTTTTAATTTATAAATAGAAATATTCAAGGATTTCATATTCTAATCAATCCGTTCCACTTCATGTATGTTCACTATTTACGATTCACTACAAAAAATAAAGCAATTATATAAATAAATATAATCTGAGTTATAATTGACTTATGTGATTTTAGTGAGTCTTCTGAAGATTTTTTCCATCATATACTAATAATTTAATCCTTCAAAGGTATTGATTATGTTAAACGAGTTTTTATAATGATTAATATGTAGCCTGGTTAATCTATCCCGGTAAAATAGGTCAACTGTGTTATTTGAGTCCATATTGACTAAGCCAACTCAAAAGTGACAATTATTGTGTACTAGAAATGATTGCAGTTTTAAATTAATTCCATTTTATTTTTGTTTGTATTTGCTTTTGTTATTAGCATAGAATATAGATTTATCTATATTAATACAATATTTTGAATCACTGTTGTTGACAGAGTGCGGAATTTCTACTCATTGAACACTTTGGATGAATGAATTGAATCAGCATAGTGTAATTTGGAAACATATATGTGCATAAATTAAGATTAAATAAATGATAGGTTATTTAAACAAATTATTTATTACATGTCGTTAACCACCGATCTAAACCAAAAAAGTGAGATGTTTAAATTTGAATTAATATATATACCGTAAAGTGAATTATAACGACTTTGTTAAAAAAATATTTTATAAAAATACTCCAAAATAAATATAATATGTATTCTGAATATTAATCATCATTCAAATTAGGTAAATAACCATTTTTCACATCATTAATAACTAAATCTTTATAATCAGACGTGAAAATACCTTTATTGATTGTGTAAAGCTTGGTTGGACATTGCATGTAGCATATGCATACATGTATACCGTGCTAATATAATTGACATGAAAAAGCGACTGAAAAATTTATTCTTGCATATCCACTCTCTACATCAAGCAGTTGGATTAGCAATCAATGCCTTCATAATTCCCTGTCACTAGTCATTCATTTTTGTAATATTTATGACAGAAACAGTCCTGCAAATAGTATTATATATTGCAGCTCAGTTGGAAGTAGCAATCATATGAAAGAGAAAAAGCAGGTCATTTTGTGATGTTCGTGAAGCATCCCCACCAGATTCCACTTCATTTATGATGAGTGACTGTTTTCATAGATCATAATTACAAAGAAAGCTATACTACGGTATACCCAGTACAGGTGTCTTTGATTTTTAGCGTATACAGCTTTGTGATGAAACTGAAGGTTGCTCCAGCTAATCCTATTCGGATAGCAAGCTCAGCTCGTGAAGTTCAGTCACCCATTATGTTGATACTTCTTTCAGATAATTTAATATAGGAAGGGAAACATCCAACATTTTTAAAATACATCCAGGAACCCTACTTATTAACCCTAGCAAAATAAAGCAAATAATTTTGTGATTCAATTCATTTAAATACAGAAAGCAAATGACAAAATAACTTTTCTATATAACATTGGTCTCAATACTTCATTATGAGACAACTTAAGCCTTTTCAACTAAGTTTTACATGTTATTTTGAGTTCAAAAACAAGGGCTAATATCTAGCTATTACTTCATGCCCATCACAAATTTGATTGTGAGTTTTAAAAAATTACTTTGTAACAACCAATGAATATATAAAATCTGTTGTAATTAAATAACTCTTTTACGTAAACAATATTTCATAGTGTAGACATTTGTTGACAAAAATTATCAAAGTAGTCAAATTATCATATTCATTCATAAAAATAATTACATTATCTACCATACTGTGGTCGATCGTACTTATATCGTTATTTGTGTAATAATTCGTAGTTAAAAAAAAAAGATTACGGAAATCGAATTACCAATAATATATCTAAATATTAATTTATTTTTAAAGTTAAATATAATTGTGTATTCATATATATTCCAGTTACAAATAATGTATGAAGTTCATGAATCTTATTTGTGTAGAAGTCTATGAGTGTATTATACCTTGGAATTTATGTCCTTTTTGGATCTTTTTTTACTAATGGATTTATTATTACAATAAAATATTCTATAGCATGTGAAATCTATTGTCCATATTGACTTTACTTTAATCGTCAAAAGACTTATTTCTCAAATTAAAAATTACTTAATATAGATTCTGGAAAACCTATCCACTCAGAGACTTCCAGTAGGTGTTTAAGATTCACATAAGATGCTTATATTTGTGCTTTTATTGTAAGACTGTACATAAACTGCACACATTTGGTCAAGAATTTCATACATTATTTCTACAGTTTGTTCTATTAAATAATTAATTAATCATTCAATTTCTACATATTGACAATATGTATAAGGGAGAAATTAAAAATATGGCTTTCTCTGTACGTGTATATCTTGCTATTTGGATATCTGATGCGTCATCCTTGATAATAAAAAATCTATTATTGTTGTAATTACCATAAAGTAGATTTTTACTAAAAGAAACCTTTATAAGAGGCTTGCATTACGGGTGTTTTAAATTTTATTGTTGCTAGATATTTTGTAAAAGTATTAATTTATTTATCATAACGGGTAGAGACGATTGGCAATTGCCAGGTCTTTTGCTTGTAATTATCATAATACATTAAGTGCCCTTTGGCTAGAATTATTCACCAATAAATTTTCACCTATGTTCTGTAAAGTTTTTTCATATTATATAGCACTTTTTATATAAAAAATCTTCGTACATGATATTATTAAGTGTAATATGCAATATTAGCTAATTATTATTAAAACTATTATATGTGTAAACTGCCTTTAAAGCACAAATAAAGTTATATTTTTATCAGCATTTTGTTTTCTTATACAGTTATTTGATACCGTAGTTGTAATCTTTTTAGCCTGAATTCTGCAGAAGATCAATATCATTTAAAAAGAGTAAATATATAAATATCGATTTCATAATACAGGGAAAATCCAGTTATAACAAAACTTGTGCAATCACCTATTTTGTTTTATTATACTGAATATAGGAAAAATATTATTATATATTGCATTAATGTTTGTTCAAGAAAACAAAAAATATTTGCCATACTGGAAATTTCCTTACTTCGTATTCGTTGTAGAAATATTTAACTTGCATTCAGTTTTGAATTGTGGTGAAACATTCATTTGTGTAGGCGTCATTATTGAAATATATTTTTTTATTCTGTATACTTAAAACTAACTATACAGCGACATAAGACTGGTCTAATCAATAGAAAAAATAGTTGTGAATATGGATTTTATTAGGATCATTCAATTCTCTCACGGTCAGAAAAAGAAAATATATTTTTTGTTCCAATGGGGATGGTTCATTTAGACCAGTGGCTTCCACCATCATTCTGTGTTACTAAACCTCCAAAAAAAAAAAATCCACGCCTCCCCAGCTTTTATTTTTTTAATAGATATAATAATTTAAAAATGTTCTTTCTTTAATTTTGGCGCCTTGCCTGGCAAGAATCCGCGACAGGTTGGACACCGCTTATTTAGACTTAACAGGTAAAGCCATCTTTATATGGCAGTGTCACTATCTGTTACTTAAAAAAATGAACAATTAGAAAACTTGGTGTTCACCTGAATTGAAAAACACTATAAAATACATTGTACATATTTGCATTGCTGTTTAAAAATATAAAAAACTGATATAAGGTGGTGCCAACATTAAAGTATGACGCTTTTAAAGATAATACTATAAAAGAGTTTGTCTTATTAGTTTGTTTGTAGATATGTAAAAAAAACTACCGTAGTATTTATCAATTATTAAAAATTGTTACCTATTATATTAATAAATTGTATACTGTTCCCCCAATTTTCCAACTATTGGCTGTTGCCAGTTTATGAAGAAATTGCCACCATTTTAAACAGAATATGATAATAACAACTATTTATTTTTATATGAAATATCACGTAAAAATCCATGCAAGGAAAATTTAATTAGGGGATCAATATTTCACTAGTATACCAATTTTTATTTAAATTTAACTAATTTAATGATGGGCGTGGTACTAAATAAAGCCTTTTGACAGCTGAATGAAAGAAATTGTTGTACGGACGTCAATATCTTAAATTCAAAATAAAATTTAAATAAAAATCACGGGAAATATTTTATTAGTAAAATATAAATAGAAGTAAAAAATAATATGACCCAAATGTGCGTAAAGTTCTGCGTACATATCCCATTTGCGTATGTATTGAACACCTCGGGTTTAGTTGGACTGGCTTGAAAGGAAATGCACCAGTGTTCGTGCCGAGTAGAGCGTACACCGTAAATGGGTTTGCCAAAAGATCAGCTGTAGTTAGGAACATGGCTGCTTCGTGTTTGATTTTGTGATGTGTCAGTTTATAATTGTCTCTAGACTTAGAATGGTGAAAACATGCGGTGCTTGCGGAATATAGGATTAAAAACAACATCTCTTACATTCAGGTATGTTTAAAAACTGTCAATAATTATAATTCATTGTTTACGTTCGTGTATACATTGAGACACTCGCTCATCTCAATCGATTAATTTTAGTTCAATTAATGTATCTTTTATGTATTAATTTATTTATCTTTCAATTCTGAAAATAGTTCCACAGAAATATTCTACGGTATGTTAATTCAAAACGACGGTAATACAGACACGTTAAGATCAATTTTATTAACAATAAATAAACGGTTTACGATTTCGTAATAGTGTTGTATTCGATGAGTTGTGTTATAGGCGGCCAATAATCTCCACACATGTGTATTGTATTGTATTGTTTATTTACTAATTTCGGTTGCTCTTTTTTCAGAGAAAACCGCATTAAAATTCATTTAGCAGACGATCCTCATCTGCTGTCAAATGACAATTTATTGCAATATTTTTTTACACATCCAATACGTACCGCTATTTTTGTTGAAATTGTGTACATGCCTACATATAACAAATGAAATATCATTTTTCGTGCGATATTTAAATAACTATAATTGTTATTTATGATGTGTGATCTTGGTGATTTGGATGTGATGTAAATTATGTTCTACTTCATAATATATATTTTAAAATAAAATCGTTAATTTTAACTACTTAACATAAAAAATAGGATGTTTCCCACTATAGACACTTCGGCCATACAAAATAGCGCAGATGTAGCAACTTGTACTATTAAAACAGGGCATCCTTATTCATATTATAATAAATTCTATGTAATAAATAAAAATCAACCTGGGTGTTTATAATTTTCTCGTCATCACTCGCTTTATTGTCATAACCCAATTACGGTTGGGTAAATAGTCAACAGTCAATCCTCGTGAAATAAAAATTCAAATAACTCACATATTGCTTACTTTGGGTTTGTATTATGATAGTGAGTTATCGTCTATCACTTCTAACATATCTTCCTAGTCTGTTTGGATTATTTTGAGGTTGTTTAATACAGTAAAACATATACATCCAGATATAAATTTAAAAGGGTTAGAAATTCCTGAATTCTGTAGAACAATACATACTATTGCTGTAGAAGGAGTAGCTGAAGATTATGTTTTTATATTGCTTAAAGGTTGGCCAATAGTGACCAATCATGACTAAACGTGAAAAAGCAGATGTATTGTCTTGAAAAAAATTATAATATTTTCAAATTTTAGATAGTTAGTTATAAAAGAAGAGCACACTTCGAAAGTGCAAACTACATTTGATAATTTTCTTGAATCTAAAAATGAAAATGATAATAAAATGCATTTAGAAACCCGACTTTTATATAACGTACTTTCGGGTTTAATGGAAACCCCCTCACCCGTATTAGTTCGTTATATCGAGGTTCTACTGTACTTTCAAATAGAGAGATTCATAAACTTGCCACTCCTCTTTTTAATGTACATAATAAAGTGGGGTGTTATATTTCATTTGCAATGGATGTCCTGATGAGATGGGTCTGTAGCTCGAAATATCTATCAACATTGTTAAGTCATTGCAGAATTTACAAAAAAACAATCATTATAATAAAGTTCTACAATCCAAAAGTCAATTGCAATGCATATATTATATTGTAATTATAATTGACTTCGTTTGACACAGTTGAGAAGACTATATTACGTGGAAAATTTCATTTTCTTAAACACGTCTACGTAAATTGTGGATGTCTTGTGAAGATGCTATTGTTTTTCACGGTGCAAGCTAATCACACAACCATTGGAATACATGTATATATTCCTGAATATATTTTAAAAAATCCTTGTATACTTGTGAGATTTGAACCCGTAACCTCCAAATTCGAAACGCTCAACCACCTAGACGACATATTGCATATCGACTGTGGAAGGAAGAAAAGACGTAACCCACATAGAACTAATTTTACACGAGACACGTAAACGTCTTTTTAATAATCTTGAGCCAAAGTCAAAATATCAAATATACAAACTTGAATTGCATGAAGAATGAAACTGATGTCTTATTTACTCAATCTGCTACTAGTTTAATAAGTTATTTAATAAAAATAAAAAATAAAATATCTGGTAGAAGTCCTTTTTCCAGGTTACAAATTTCTCAGATGCTCCTTTTTTAAAACTCTAAAGCTAAATTTAGATACTAATTTGTCATTTGCAGCTGACATCTTTTTTGATAAAATGTGTATAAAGTTGTGTACGTTGAATATCAAAACAAAGCTATTTTGAAAAAAACTGAGGGTTAAATCTTTTTTCTTTTCCATAGTCGATATAAGTGTACTTCATTTAATACAAAACAGTGTTCAGACGATGATGGTGTACATGTTAAAGGGACAGTGAGCACAACAAGTTTGAGATTATCTGGTCTACATGTACTTGTGGGTAAGAAATAATACAGCAGTTCTACGTTAATATCTGTCTATTGTTTTTCTCTCGTAGTTTCTGAGATTTCTGTCTCACTTTTTTTTCTAAATCTTATCGTGGATTCATGAAATTATGCAATTACCCTTCTTTACGTTCCGCATATCACGACAAGAAAATTTATATCTTAATAAAAATTGAATCTCATACGTAGACGTTAAAGGGTTGTTTATTCGTGTATATTTAAATTCTGAATTAACTAATAAAACGGCGGTTGAAATATCTTAAACGTGTCGTGATCCATTATGGTCCCTTTTGACGTAAAATAATTTCTATAATATTTTTTCTAATAGTCGCTTCGTAAGATGGAATAATGTTCCATTACTCGGATTAAGTGACATATATTTTAAATATCCATCTACTATTGCCATGAAAATATTGTAATGTTTACAACGCGAATTACGTCTTAGTTTATTGTAAACAATTATGGTTGAAAACCTTGACTTGTCAGATGTTAGTTTGATTTTTGCGAATTTAAATCAAATCAGAAATAAAAATGACTCGTTATTTGCTGCACGTAGTTTAAAATGCAGTGCAAACAAATAATGCTTTTTCAGGTGTGTGCGTTTACATTTTGTATTAGTTATAATGAGTTACGATAACAAATCTAATAATCAATGTCAACAAGCGTACTGAATTTCCGGCAAATTCCTGAAATATGTGGTTAAACTGTTTTGAAAAACGGCCTTACTTTTGCTAATTATACTCCCAAGGTATTGGGCTTATAAAGCATTTTTATTTAACTTTGATTATAAACCTTTGGCGTTAATATCTTGACCTATAAAGTTTTAATAAGCACTTTTCAAACTCTTCGCCTCTCATCACGTGCTGAAACTCGATCTTAATTGGGGACACCTCGATACTTGCCAGTGTTAAGTGTATATCAATTTTGAGGCGGGGTATACGCAGGGATACACAAGACATCGGCTATTACAGATTTTAGCATTCTCTTTGATAAATTTGTGCGATCTTTTAACATGTATAAATATCATGAAATATGCTTTGGTAAAAATTAAATATAACGGATCACATTGCGTCTTCCTTTTCGAGTTTCTTCTATTTTCAAGAGAATATGTCCTACGCTATTATACATCCTCGTAAACCTATTTGATTTTAAAGCGGTCTTGAGTCAAAGTGGTGATAGATCTCTACATACTAATTTACTTGGGGAAAGAAAATATGTCTGACTTTAGAGAATTACCACTTCTTCGTTCAGGTGTATAGCACCGTGTCTACTGCTATTGCCATATGCCTTGCCTGCAGTGCAGGGAAGGGACGATAGTAACCAACTTCCACCTCGTTTATACAGAAGAGCATAGTAGAAATGCCATGCAAATCAAGCGACAACCCTATTTCATGCTCGTCTTCTAGAATTACATCAATTCTCCCTATCAAACTACTAAATATGTTCGAATTTGCTTATGTCCAATTTTAGACACATCCTAGTTTCAAATCTCGCACTTGGATCATCTTTCCAACTTTATGATTGTCAGTTTTGGATTCTTAAATTCTCTAGTATCCCGAGAATTAAAAATTTTAAGGTTGTTATTTGAGATACAACACATATGTGAGCTGCCCTCTAAGGGAAGTTTTGAACGCCGCGTCTATTGTCATAAAGCGTACGGCTTCCGATATTAACTCCCATAATTCAAATAACCTTATAATATGATTGATCGACTGAATTATACCGAAAGGGAAAATAATAACTTTGTTACTGGCAACCAATTGAGCCAATTGTACGTAGATGCATAATAATATTTATTATCATGAAGAGAACTTTCATTTTTTTTAGTTTAATCGAAATGCATGAGCGGACATTTATAATATGACAGGCCGAGCGTTGCGATCAATCAGCCGTGAAATTGCGTAAGTGTTTGTTTTATGTTTACATTGATGCAAGCAAACCGCGAGTTTCGAGATACAAGTTGGCATTATTTGGTGGTGAAATGGTATGGGCGACTAATTAATCTTTCTCGTGTTGCGATGTTTTTTTAAATCACGAATTATAAAATAAACTACAAGATAAAACATTTCTAAAATTTGTCTCCTCGGTAGCACATAAGTGAGCGTGCGCGCTTCGGAGCCGGAGTTTGTGGCTTCGATTTCCACAGCTGCTGGATTAAAAAAAAATCCAAAGTTGTACGGCTGGTTGACTAATCGGTGGAGCAATAGGCTGACAATCAATACTCTCTTAACGATGCTTGTCCAATATTCCATTTCTAAAGTGGGCATCTTCACAATGTTGAGATCCATATACTTTCGGAGCGGACATAGTATACAAAATATAATATAATAATAAAAAGTATATAAAAAGACATAGTTATTCATAGTATGCAAATTATGTACGCATGACGATAGGAAAGAATGGATCAATAATAATAAAGTTAATTTTACTTGTAAGAAATTTATTTTAAAATTAAAACAATTTGAAAATTATAATTGTCATTTGCAACACTTTTAGCTTTCTACATCTGTAGACTTTTAGCTAACTGTCACATATGAAGACGTTATCAATACCAGTGAAATTACTAATTAGGACTCGTGATTAAAATAGTCACAGTTGATTAAGATTTTGCTGGAGGCTCAGTAAGAACTTCGTCGTTGCTGGTACGGTGTACTCTCGATTATCCGGTGTATTGCTAGGGAGAAGGGGCCGAAGTATACAAAATACAGAAATATCAATAATTTATCATTATCGAACCATCGTTAAACTTACTGATAATGATAAATTAGTATTGATAATTTTATAACGTGTATTTTTTTATTTTGTCTACGATTGTCATCGAGATCACCACTGTCACAGATTTCTCGTTTTTTAAAAATTTTTACTATCAAATATAATTTCAACATTTGGCACGGATAATCCGCAGCCGGATAGTCGTGAGTATACTGTGTTAGCGTTCTTAGTCACTAGTTTACTAGTATAATTGTATTACACTGGACTCTCTTTTTACACGGTTTCAAAATAATACGGTGCTACATCTCGTATTTTTTTTTGTTTAAATCCAGTAAACTCGATAATTTTAAAAGAAATATTACACAGGCTCTGGATGTCTCCAGCGATAAAAGCGATGTCGTACCAACTGTGTGTAAACAGGTTCGTTTATTGTCTGATAGTGAATAATCTTTGTTAAGATATTTTTGATATTCATTGATTTTTATTTTACTTATTTTACATGATTTTTTTAGCGGTTTTTGTCGAACGTATCAACCTTGTAAAAATAGAGTCATGTGTAATAAGACAACGATAGACGGATGAGCTTTATACACATATTAATTTAATGTAATAGTTGGCCCTTATAGATTACCATACGATATTAATTTAATATATCGTAAAATATACCATTTATACATTTATTAATTCTCTACTCAGACTAGATGGAGTCGTTTGATTTTCTACAATTAAATGTACCAATAAACAATCGCTGAACGAGTTTCGTGTGAATATATACAACTCTCTAATAACATAGACGGCTCTCAAACTGTTCTCTATTTTTTTTTAGTCACTATTTTAATTCACTCTTCACGACAAACCGACCTACAAAAAGTGTTCAACATAATAATTAAGTGATTGTTATAGCTTATACATTTCACTGCAATTTAGTGATCTCTAAAGTTGATCGATAATTCTTGATAATGTATATAACGTATCTAGCTCAGAACGAATACCGCCTTCCCCCTAAAATAATGTTTAAATAGGTAATTTAGGATGTAAAAAATCAGGAATGATGTTTTCAATACAAGCCCTACACCGAAAATAAGACCTGGTGAAAAATACGATACGAGTTCTCTCTTAGAAGATCGACAACTCTTTTAAAACTCGAGGATGCTGTAGTGATTAAACCAGCACTTGTATTCAAATCCTTTGCTGGTAAAAATCGGAGTCGTTATTATTATATTACGTCCATTTAGATATGGATACCTTATATGCTAACGTCCAGTTCTCGTTAAATAAAGTTCGTCAAAAGACATCTCTGTGCTGCGGATAATTCATTTCTTTGCACTCAGTCTAAATATAAAATATATATTCTCGAGTGTACACTAAACTAGTTTTAATAAAATATGTGCTTGACTCTACACCTTCGAGTCTTTTAGTGGATTTTATTTGTAAAATAAAATAGATGACAGTTTATTTTCATAATTTCAACGCAATCGTGTATCGCACGCCACCATAAGTGGCTGCCACATATTTTTTCGTTTTCGCATACATATATGAATTACACATCGAAACAAAGTTGCGTGACATATCGCTTATGACAAAGCAATACCTCGTATAACATACGATACAAATGATCTGATGATAAATCTCTCTTAATTACTATTATTACATCAAATTCTATATTTTAAAAATGTTATTATTAAATTATCTAATATTTTTGAATAATTAATATTTTTGACTGATGGTGCTTGATGGAAATTGATTTTAAAT
>JAGVSQ010007529.1:0-13864 GCA_022683975.1 Rhyacophila evoluta
ACAGTGATCTCACATATGGAAGTTTACCAGTTTTAAATAATTCAGAATTTAATACATTTTGAATTTTCGTATATTCTCTTTCGAATGACTCAAAAATTTCTTCTCGGCTTTTCACTAAATTATCAAACATTACATAAACTAATACCAGAATTTAGTTCTTATTCTTATATGAAAAATTCAACTATGTAGACGAAATAGTTTTCGTATTATTAAATGTCTCTCCTATAGCGTTAGTTAGTGTGCGCACTTCGCAATCTAGGAAATGCGGGCTAGATTCTCACATCTGCCGGATTAAAAAAAAACAAAATACAAGACTGCATGCCTATTGGGTTGATTAATTATCTGACAAACAATTTTCATGAATCTTTACACTGTGTAGATCCATATTCTACCATAGATCCACTTTTGGAGTGAACATACAATATAAATGGTATGCACTTAACAATGAGTTACTCAAAATCCTTTTGGAAACTTAGTGACTGAGTCTAAATAAGATTTAATTTTATCTTTAGCCATGCTACAGATCGTGGAGTAACGAAGTAGTATTAAACCTGTTGTGCAATACTGACGAAATTTAACAAAGGTATTTTATGCTCGAATTTTAAAATTAATTCATGATACAAAACATATCAAATCTGCCATCTTAGATTACGCGGGCCACAGTTTGCAATCCCACACTTGACGTTTTGTAGAGAGTTCCTCGAAAGTGGTCTCACTCTTCTAAATAGAAGGAACAATGCACTCTTGATACTGGAACCGCTCCACTTGAATATAGAACAGACTGAGTCACTCGCTGTGAACAGAATCGGTTTCAGGACATTTTTTAGTCATTCTCAATATTTTTAAGGTAAACTATAATTTAATTTTTCCCTTAAATTTAAGTACTTAAGACGATTGAATTATGCTGCTTGTGTGGTTTTAAAATAGATTACTTATAGATATATTCCTTTCTGTTGCGCCTTAAATTAACATTAATAATAATAGGAATAAGGAAAAATAGCAAAACCACTAATTTTTCGGTGCGTATTATAATATTCAATGAAAATTAAAAATAAAGAATAGCCTATCCCGTAACTTTTGCAATGCAAATCTCCGTTAATATTTAATGCGTTAAGTGAATGGTAGAACGTGTGTTGCCATCACCATTTAAGTTGTAACGTGTGTATTATACAACAGTACAAAAAAATAAAAGTAATCCAGATAAATTAAAGAGAAACTATAATGAATAAAAATACAAAAAATCGACTGTTTCTTTGGTGGCTGATTAGTAAATTCGCATGCTTCCCTGCCGGAGCAACTCTCAACCTGCATATGAGTACTCTGGAAACAAAGATGGCAGTCTCCATATTTTGTCGAAAATAATTTAGATATGTCACTGTGCAAAGCTGGCAATTTTGTATATGATAGTTAAATAAATTTAAAAGAAATAAGACTCTAACATGTACATTTTTGAAGAATTAAAAAAAATGGCGGCAGTAGTTAAACATACCAATTAACCCGCTCTATTTCGCTTATTTCTATATAGCGTTCCATACAGCGATTGGATAAGTTATGCATAATGGGCATGTTATGCATATTTGGGAAAAACGGCACATTTTTAAATTACAATAGTTTTATTCCAAAAACTATTTCACAGTAAGACAATACTAATAAGAACATTCAACATTATTTTGTTCGGATTTTTTTTGTTCAGAATATATTGAAAAAGAACGCCTTATTGATTTGCAATCATTTACAATAGTAAAAAGCTGCCGTTTTGTTTCCATGGCCCTGATATTTATTTTTTTAATTTCAAGATTATAGATCTGGATTACCGATAGATTTAGCAATCGATTGATAACTTTAATAATCTTTATGAAAAACAATCTGTTAAGATAAGCTTTCATATTGCGGAGATCGATATGCACCAAAATCGGTTACTTTATCATACACATGGTTATTTTGATCATATATTATTTTTAGCATAAAAAATCTATTTTTCGTAAAATTTTATTTGAATGGTAATGCATTATCAATATAATACGCAAACCAAATACTATCTAATTCACTCCTGTTCATATAACACTATCAAAGCATGGCTCGAAGATGCGACGAGCGAGTCACTCGAGAGCTGTCGACAAAGAGGCGCTGTGATGTCGCATGCGATGTTTTATTATCAAACAGTTTGAGGATCGGGTCAACGAATCGAAGCCCGACGTAGATTTATGCATTTTTCTATAAAAGAATATAGACATAATAAAATTATGACCGGCGAGCTTTTGTCGTAGTCATAGACTCTGCTCAGAGTTCACTGTGGTCGTAAGTCCACATTATGTGAATAACGGTTTCAAAAGATGCCATTTTGCTCTTGTTAGTCTCCAGGCAATAAAAATAATGGAGTCTTTTACATACTTAAACGACATTAAATCAACCATTTACTCTTTTAAGAAAATTGTTTGATAATACCACATTAAAACCTGCTTAATATACAAGTATTTTATGTAGAAAAAAATCTTGATCAATACATTTAAGATTTTGTCGATGACAACAATATATAATGACAGAGGTAACATATCACGAAAAGTCTTTTGATAGAATTTCGATCAATAAGTGATGTCCGAAAATGAGCTGGCATTCTAAATTTAAATAAAAAACGTTATTTTTTGCGGCAAAACCATAATAAACTTTTTTTGTTAAGGCTATGCAATGAAAAAGTACACAATCGAATAACGAGTGAAAATTGTAAAAAAATGCGGGAAAAAATGGTGGGAATTTTAAAACGTCATTTTATTTTGGGACATCTTATATACAGATTTTTGTATAGCATATAATCAAGTTTCAATCAACAGACTTCATCAATTTTGATGTGTAGTGTTGTTATTCTTATTATAGATTCATATTTTTATTATACATTAAAAATGAGTTTAAAAAAAAAATTACATTTGAATTTGATTCTATTTACAGTAATATTTAGAAAAAAATAATTAGCGCATATCACTGCAAGTATACATAATTAATTCAAATTATTTGAATATAGTATTTTCAATAATAATAAGGATCTGGCTGCTTTGTTGTTTGTATTTTTCTCGCATATCATTAGATTTAGGTTAGAGTTAGAATAAAAATAAAATGTTTTCGTGTACAAAGGAACGTAAAATTATAGTTTCTGCACCTGACTCCTGTCTTAAGCCTTGTTATCACAATTGTCCCAAATACATAAAATCGCCCTTTAAGCCGTAAACAAGGATTTCGATCGTAACATAAAATGTTAAACCCTCCCTCTGTCGAAAAGGTCGCGAACAACTGCTGCAAGGTCAGTAGCGTGCACAGAAATTTACACGATCATCGCGAAATTCATTAATATGGAAAAGGCAATTAAATTATTTACGGGTCTCGGGACGTGAAACACATCGCTTAGAATCGGTTAAATTGAAAAAAATATATAATTTTTATAAATATATAACAGGCTTTTTTCACTAGATTGTAAGAGAAAAATACGAGTAGAAGATAGAAAAATTTTAATTAGTTGTGTGAGGACAAACAGCGCATTATTGGAAATAATACGGTGAATAGAGATTGCGCTCGATAAAGGAGAGTAGAAACGACTTCCAAAAGTGGACATAATTTTCATTGGATTTAATACCGATGAATATTCTTTAGATAGCTTTAAGTGTATAATACGCTATTTTTATTATTATTACGATTATTATGTTTAAAAATCACAAATAAAAATGACGTGTACTCTAAAAAGATCGGCTAATACTGCTAACGGAATCATTTTTAATACTCATTAATCCGTCGTTAATATGGTGGAAGTCTATTGGCGTAATATCTCAACTCCGACAGTGGCGAATTACTTAATTGCATACTGTCTCACGAAATATAATACATTCGATGCGAAGATGACGACAATTCTTGTTCTCCGTTAGCAGGCAGACCTTAAGAAACCCTTAAAACTTCAAGTGTATCCGAAGGAGCGGCCGCTTCACCTCTTCGGATTTCTATGTTGATCCCTTGTCTCAAGTATCCAACCGAACGACCCACACCAGTTTCACTCACGACCGACGCCCAATGTCCGCTACTGTTTCCAGTGTGGTAAGTCTCCTGAGTAAAAGTCGTAGGGTAAATTCACAATGGGAAATCATTGCTCATTGGGCCCATATAACATCAACACATTACATATATGTCGTAGCAATCACCTTATCGACAGAGTTTATATTCATAAATAAGCATGATGAATTAAACTAATTCATAGTTATATTCATATTTACAGATATTGTCGATAAGAGATATAATGTTTTTTTTAAATCGCTTTCAGGACAGAGAGAAAAAAACGAACAAGTATCTTAATTATAATATTTACTTTCGTAAACTAAAACCATAAATAAACTTTCTTTCAAGGTTTATTCAAAATTTCAAAGAGAAAGTTTGAAATAAATGCATCGTCCATATACGGTACGGTGCTGTACGCGTTTAGACTTTTAAAAAAATTATGGCTATCGCTTTCCTCTAACAATGGCGCTGTTATACTATTTGTCAATTCTTTAGCTTCTTTTTCCCATATTTTTTGTCATTTTAAAGAAAAAATATTAAAATCAATACAACCTTCAGTCATATATTGTAGATCTAGCAATACATAATTTCTTGATTTCTAAGAAATATCATAAGAAAAATAATTTCTAAGAAATATCGTACAAAAAACAAAAGGAATAATTAATAATTATTACAAAATATTCTCCAACTACAGTTAAGGTTTTCCTTGAAATAATTTCCAAATCATTTTAAGTTCGTTCAACAATGAATTGACATATAAACTTGCTTAGAATCCTTAGAAGAAATTTATATTTTTTCTAATACATAAACAAAAAAACAAAAATGATCATTACTTTACTCACCCCTACTACTCAATAATCCTATGGGAATATGCCGTATGGCAATGAAGATGAAACCTCCTATAAGAAAATGTGAAGTATGCCGAAAAAAACTCACAAAAGGGTACTTTTATTTTATTTTTTGTATTTTTAAAGACAGTGGCACAATCGTTACAAAAACATCACATAAAATGAATAAAAAATAAATACCAATAATGGTTTTCACTATTGACGTGAGAAATATGATAATATTAAGGGAAATATAAAACTAAACAAAATAAAAAAAAATATTTTGAAATCACAGAAATATGGCAATATTGATATTGCCATCTTTCGGCACATTATTGAAAAAAAAAAAGTATAATTTATAATTTAAAAGGAAATGCAAGTACCAGCTTTATCCCTGTGTGAATATACTATCAGTTACTTTAGTTTATAGGTTTGCTGTCTCGAATTACATCGTATAATGAATAGTCAAATATGCCTAAGTAGTGTTTAAAATATCGATGTCTTAGCCATGACGCACTCATATATTTGTGTATCTAACATTATCTCCGAGTAGGAAATCAACTACAGCTCTGAAGCGTTTGAAGCCAGAAAGATTGGCGACGACCGCCGCATATCTTTATTGGAAATAGACCCATTTTCCACCTGCTCCCTCGTGTCTTCCATGAATATTGCCGTGATTGGCACTTAGCTTCACAACGTCACAATTATGTGATGAATTAATGCATTCGTAGACTGATAAGCTCGTTTGCATTTGAGCGCTACACGATATTGACAATAATTACTGTTGTATATCTTACATACATAAATACTTTTAAAAAATAGATCATAAATACGTTTAATGATAAAATAAATTTTGACATTCCACCAAAGTTTTTAAATCAGCGATTTGGCAAAAATAAAAGTAAAACTTCGTAATCTACTTTTTGATTTTATTATATTCTCTATCATTTCTTAACCATACATACGTTTATTAATTCATATAAAAACTACATGTAATTTAAAGTAATTGAAGCTCAAAAATAGGTCAACATGAAAATGGTCACTACCGTTTGTTGAATACTAATTTTACTCAATGTCTAGAAGGTTTTGGTAAAATAGGTTATGTTATAATGGTATGTATTGATAATATGTCCGTTAATTCTTTATGTTCATTAAGACAACAGTATATATTATTTTTGTATTAGCTTATTAAACCCTTGGAGTATTTTGGGTAGGATGTAACTGCACTTATTACAGATATTAATTTTTTTTAAGTATTTATTTAGCTGATTCGGGAAATGTCATACTAACCTACTATTATTGAAGTGCTAGGAATAGATGAAAACTAAATATCCAAAAGTTCTATTTGATTCACAACCAGCATTATTGATCTCGGTTTCCAGGAGCAGTTCTCTCCAACCGTTCCTAATAATGGAGCAATTTAGTAATCTGGCAGTTATTCAGTGAATGTAAAATTCATATCCTAGTATAATATTTCAAGTAAAAATGGTTATAGATCTTTGAAGAATTTCTTACAACTAGAGAATCGAAACAATGTCAATTTTCTACTCGGATTTGATAATGACAACTGCAGTATTACACAGCTTTAACTGGTTAAAATTTGCTTGAATTCATTGGCAACACTTATTGCAAAAAATATATCGTAAACTAATTATATTTTTCATCCCATTATTATTAATTTATTTTTATGCTTGTCTGTTTACATAATTTTTAGTCTCTTTTTGACCATCGGTTATAATTTTTAAAGCTAAATAAAAGTTGATCTAAAAATATCTAAATGTAAAAATTTCACGTCGCTTCTATTTACCGGTAGATAGGAGTTCTTGTGACAGATAGTCATACACACATCAAGTATATTCTGTTTTAAAATATAGATGAATATGGTACAAAAAGTCAATAAATTCTTTATCACATAAGTGACTGACTAAATATTCACCAGTGACGCTGGTGATTCTTTCGTACGCGGCAAAATCATAATCAAAACTGGCGAAGCAATAAATTAAATAATTTGAAAACCTCCCGCCTGCGACCGTCCACCCTGGCGTCCCCGCATTTACCATCGCACCCCGCAGTTATCCGATGTCCCATAACGGGGTAGATGTATATGATTAACGGCTGTAACGCAATAATCGCCGTCAATTGCAGGCCAACTCACACGAACGGGCCTTTACAATTTAGCCTACAGTCCGTCTGGTCTTCCAGAGCTTCTAATTGTTTTCAAATGAATTTAGTTTATATAATTATACTTTTGAAGTTTTCATATTAAAAACTGTAATGTTGTTTTATGTTATATAATATTATATGTTGTTCCAACATCACGCATAGCTCGTACTACGATCCAAAATCTAATAAAACATAAAATGCATCGTGATATTATCGTAAACTTAATAAAAAAAGAGTAAGATATGCCAGACAGAACATGACCTGGATCCAAATAATGGAGATTTATCGCGTATATAAAATATTTACAGGTGAACTATTTTCTTCCACACATACAGTATCCAATAATAATGATATCCACTACGTGGTGGCAATCATTTGACTTAATTACTTAAGTTAATTTTTAATCCTACAGTTAATGCACTTCTACTATCGTATCACTATTATAACTATTCGTCTATATATGTAGTACTAAATTAACTATATATGACTCATAGCCCTCGCTAATTCAGTACTGTTAGAAACTGTTGAAGTGCTGCAAAATCTTTTCGTAAATGTTGAATAGAAACACGTATAAAAATAATGAATGTAACGAAGTAATGAAGAACGTATGGCGTATTTTCTGTTGAAGACGACAAATAATTACGTAAAAAAAAATATTGACAAATAAAAATACAAAACAAAATATGTATTTCAACAGTAAAATGTCAATTTAGAACAATCGATTCATTCGTGAACATGTTAAGCAATAATAACTTTTTAAATCTTTTCGATTAATTTTCGACAGGTGATTTGTCTAATTACTAGACTTTTTTGATTATACTGTCAAATGTTTTTAAAACTGTATATATATGTATATATATATATATATGTCATTTATATACGCTCAAAGGGCAAAAACAAATTTGCAAATGACGACCATTTTATATAAATTAAAAAAAATTAAATAATTCAGTTTACAAAGCTCTAAATTCAAAAAGTCGAGCTTAAAAATCTAATTTCATTTGCCTACAACGAGGGTCAAAAAGTTTACAGACTTTTTTCAGATTAATTGTATGTTTTAATAATCAGACAGCAATCTTTTTATTCATAGAATAATATTGATAGCAGATGTATATGATACTCAATTATTGGTTTCATATCACATCATTCTTAAAAAATATAGACACATTTAAAAACAAGACATGAAAAAAATAAAAAGGAACTGGCTACACGCTGTGTAATGTGTGCAACCCTCTATGGAGTGCTAAAATGCATCTTTAAACGAAACGTGGACTACGACCATTCGGCTTCCGAATTCTTTGTGTAGTTTTAATTACTTGGTCAAAAGATAATTTGCTAAAATAACATTGATTTTGGTAAAATTATGTTCAATATTTATATATTTTATTTTTAAATGGCCGCACTGATTGTGGGACACTGAAATGATAATCCACGCAGACAGTCATAATCAGACAATTGAAATACATTTCACTAACACCCTCGACTTTAATGCGAACCCCGTTGATCGATGGCTGCATTAATGGATTTAGGACTAATCTTTTGCCATCATTATATTTTTTGGCTCCATGTTTATTTAACTCATGGCACCTGAAGATTTAAATGATTGTTATATCTAATACCATTATACTATACGTAAATAATTAAAATATATTTGGTTCAAATATCGATTTCGATTATTGTATTTCATTTATAAGAGACAGAATAAGAATTTAATTCTTACTGAATTTTTCTCACTATAAGTATAAGTAAATATTACATATGAGTATAAACCGTTTCAAATTGTGTTGTGTGTAAATAGCAAATACAAAGTACACAGGTTACCCTTGGTTATAAACTTTCAACGATTTTTTAAATTAGATTAAACTTTTATGTGATGAAGTGTTATCAGAAAAATCAAATTATCAAAAAAAACATGATTATTAAGAATTATTTTTTAATTGAGATGTATTATTTAATACAAATGGAATCAATTATATATTTATATTTTAATTTTTCCATAATAACATAAAGAAAACATGTCTGGGTTTCATCATATAACATAATATTATATTTTTGTCATAAGCCGAAGGTAGAAAAACCATTGACTTTTTGTTTCGTTTATCTTTTTAGTTTTTAATTTTTCCGCTTTTAATATTTTTAAGCAGTTTTCAACTTCTTACTTAAAGTAAAACATTTGAATGAAAATTATTTATAAAATACCAACATTTGATAGTCAAATTTGCATCTGTTAGCATCATATTATACATTATATACTAATGTTGGTAATCCATCAGTTGTAATGATTAAGTTGGACACATCACTTATAATGTTAACAACCACTTACAGAAATAATTCAATTAGTATGCTTGTTCTGCGTATTCGGTACTAATTACTACTTTAACGTGAACATCGAGCGCTTGACATTTCAACAGGCTTCGAACCAATAGTTTAAATTCAAATCAAATCGTGTCATATTATAATTAGTATACAAGCAAAACTATGCTCTATAAAAGACATACGTTCTACAGATTAAATATCAAAATAAACGAAAAATAGCTCGATAACTTCAGTGAGAAAATCTTGAAAAGTGTGACAAGGAAGATACTACTATATTGTGCGAGGAACACAGCCATTCATCTATCGTCTTGCAAACCAATGTGGGCTGACTATGTTGCGCAGGTTATGACTCAAGAACTTAAGATTATCAATCTCCAATTTCTTTTTGTTACAATAAGAGGTGGAAAACAAAATTATATTTGTTAAGCTACGTGGAAAATATATAGCATCTTTGAAATTAAGACAGTGGAAGAAACTTGCATCCGACAAACGAAAATTATGAAACATCTGAAAATGAAGTTACATTGTGTTTCGTAGCGATGATAATTCTAATATTTTTTTATGGAACTGTTACATTATATATTTCATACAGTTTGATATCTCATAATTAAAAAATTAAAATCACAAATAACATATAAACGTAGTGTGCTTTGTAATCATCACCTAATGCTATTAATCTTACTAATGTCTGGATTTTAAGAATACAAAAGTGACAACTAAAACTAGTCAAATTTAAAACAAATCATTTACATGATCAATGAAGTATAATGAAAACAGATTACCATCTTAATAGATATAAATTCAAAATAAGTACCAGGATCTTTGACACACCAAATTTTTCAACCGATTTTTTTTTGTGTAACCATCCACTAATTAACATTGCTGATGATTTTCTTTAACATATGAAACGATTACCAACAGCTTAAGTATTCAGCAGAATAACTAATTGTTACCATAGATTTTCATGATAATTTTGATTAAATTACGTAAAAAGCAATAAAATTATCTATGCCTATAGCTTACTGCAGTGAACCGTATATATACTGTCGTTTTTTATACTATAATATATGTAAACATTGATAATATATGATTCGTATTTAAGTAAATAATAATGAGCTATGAGATATATATACATATGCAAAATTGATTTTAATTTGATGAAGGGTATGAACCTATTGAAAATCGTAATTAACCAGAACGACAAAATAAAGTATAGACTGCATTGGATGCATTTTCCGTCATTTGCATTTGAAGCGAGAACGCATTTTCCCTTTTGTGCACTTTATTTGAGTCTATAGGCATTAGCGTGCTTTTTCTTTTAGATCAAGGGTCTTAAAATACTTTCAACTTAATCTTTCTTTTTGTTCATTTATCAACGTTGTCACAAAGCATCGATTCAAATGGAAAATTGTTCGAAATTTAAAAAATAATTTGATCAAATATATAATTTTTATGATCTCTATAGTACAATTTCACTGCTACTAAATAAGTAACGAGATTTTTCGAATTACTAAAAATTATTAAGTTTCTGAAACATGTGTATCTGATAATAATTAAAAAAAATCATTTACCATAATATCATAAAACAGTCCAACAATTTTACATCATAATATTTATATTTAAACGTCATATTTCATACATTTTTCCGCTTATCATTATCTAGATAGGGAAAACTTTCACGAGTATGATTTACTTGCAACTGGTGGTTATGATTTTAAATAGTTTTGAAAAACTAGAAATAATATTAAAATCTTCATTATCACGTTGATTACAATCATTGTTTACAGTCATCGGTCACCTAAATACTTTAATATCAAAATAATTAACGTATTTATTTTATCATCACTAAAAAAATTCTTAGATTTAAATCTTAAATTTAAATTAAAAGTTTACTAAAATGTTTGAGACTATAATACAAATTGATGACGTAAACATTCTATTCGAAACGCGTGTGAAATTCGAAAAATTCAAAAAGTGATTTTTGTAACATATGTTGCCATGCATTGTAACCTTTATTCTAAAGACATTACTATAGACAAGACTATATAGTATCAGTTCGAAGCATAAAATAATGTATTCCAATAAATAAATAAATAAAAAGCCGTCACATGCTGCAGATAATTCAATAAAGTCCCAACTAGCTTGCCTCCTTTTCGTTTAATGTTTAAGGATCCCGAGTCGTTAAATGTCATCTATATTCAATAAAGTTAAACTAAACTGTTATGACATAAAATAAAACGAGAAGATTTAATTTAATATTTTTTAGAAATAGTAATTCTTCTAGATATAGTCTTGGGCTTAGATTAAAAAATACAAAATTATAAATAAAATATGTTTTAACATATTTTACAAATTTTCACTTAAATTAATGAAGAAAAACGCGTTTTCAATCACGTAACAAAAATACATTATTTGTTAACGTAAAATGTTTTTTAAAAGCCCGACTATTAATAATAATATTATATTATAAGAAGCAATAACTGTTATTGTATCACTCGTATAATACTTTAATTTTTTTTTTTTTTTGGTTATCTCTTTATCATTATCTCAATATTATTTCTTTCTAACTACATATAAGATAACATCGACAGTTGTTTTACAGAAAATTGTGTTACAAATATTTTTTAATTTATATTTTACTTCACTCTCTAGAGGATCACATGAAAGGCCTAACTAAGTATAAGGACATTTGATTTTATTCTTATTATCTAAAATGGTAGTGCTTAGTAGGGTTTAATTTTCCATACATTATCCCTTAGCAACGGTTGTAACGTAATTGATTGAGTTGGGGCTTAGTATTCAAAATTCATTCGGTTCCAACTGGACATATATGTACCTGTAAAAGAACTCCGACAAGTACCATTTTGTTTTAACGTCAACACACCTTTATGACTAAATTAATATAAAATTAGTGTTTATTTAAAATATTCAAACGGCATTTATTTACAATTATGGTTCCGTATGTGCTTATGTTATTGGTAATAGTAATATTTTAATTTAATTTTTTAAAACATATCAAACGGTAAGTCACTGCTCTTATACGAGACTATATAGTACTAAACCAGCCGAAGTTACGCTCTGTAAATTATTTCAGGTGCACTGTAAAAGCTGAAACATTTACGGGCAAATAACAGACGACATTTTATTGTTGCAAGCTAATCAGACGAGTAAAATATTCTAACTATTTTACATAAATACAATCAACTGTATTGATAAAAGTTTTATGAGTTGATTAATTTGTTCTAGCATCTTTCTTATTACTATTCCATTACATTAAAAAGTTAAAACCATTCTAGAACAGAATATACAAACATTTTATTATATGCATGGAATGCATATAAACTCTTAGCAATCGTTTTGAAATATTGCACTAAAAATTAGTTTTTTATAGAATATAAATATTTTACGGTGACAGATTAATTTTAACATTGTTCATGAAAGGAATAATTGGAAGTGGGAACTATTTTTTCTAATAGTTTTCAATATTCAAATTAAAGTCATGTTATGTTAATAATTATGTTAACAAGCTTGTGATTGAAGTTCTGGAATAAAATTTTAAAACCAAAGCTTGGCTATTAAGCCTTGATTTAAGTTCATTGTTGACGTTAGTTAGCTTTATAAGTGTTCACTGTATTCGATTGCTGCATACTATATAAATGCATTGCTGTACAGATTATGCGATATCATGTTGTCATATCGAATTTTAATTTAATATAAAAAAAACTTATTAACTTAAAACCAGTTTTAAATCGCATGAAATTCTCCGATAGAGTTTTATTCACGTGCGGCTGACATAAGCAAGTTGTATGAAATCTGAAAAGTGGCTTCACTTGCCCTAGCCTATTAACGACAATCCGATATTAAATCACGTGAAGCAGCCGACAATTTGTTAGATATTTATTAACGTAAAAATATTTAAGATTTTAACGAAAGATTGTACAATACCACATAAAAACCGTTTTTATCATTTACGATTTTAGAGCATGCATCCAAATGATTGATATTTATAAAATTCATGTTAATATGATAATACCTTCACACTACACGTTCCGTATCGGATTGAATACGATAAATATATATGTTTCAAATGAATCGAATCTTACAATAGTGAAAGATTTAATCATAATCTCAACGTAAAAATGAACTCTGAATTATTTAAAACTGGTAAACTTTCATATGTGAATGTAAAAATGAACACTAATTCGACCATTGGCCGATGATCAACTCGTTTTAATGAAAATTAATTCACAATATACACACTTTTCGAACATTCGTCAAGTATATCTATTTATTTAATAAAAATCCGTTTCCTCGTAGTGTTATGTAACATGCCAAATTTAAAAACCCACTATCGGTTATTGCATATTATATATTTTTCTATGTTATCTGTGTTCTTTGTGTTTTTTGTTCTTTTTTTTTCTTCGCTGTTTTTGTATGTTATGTGATCTTCAACGTTTCCACTTGATGTCTACATATATTGTTTTGTTATTATTATAGAATTGATGAAAGAAACTGCTGTGAATAAG
>JAGVSQ010007530.1:0-15239 GCA_022683975.1 Rhyacophila evoluta
TTAGAGTTTAAAATCAATTTCCATCAAGCACCATCAGTCGAAAATATTAATTATTCAAGACGAATTGTTTTTAGATAAAAAAAAATTATTTGTGTTAATAATTAAGCAATAACAAGAATAATGCTAGTACAAAAGAAAATTATTTGAAAACGAAATCATTTTTAAATTCGCGAAATGAAAACTATTTTATATTTTAGACTGTAATTAATAATTTGATAGAGACGTTTTAGTGAAGAATTTATAAAATAGTTTTCTTTATCTAATGTTGGATGAAAAATTATTGAAAATCTTCAATATTTTCGTTGAAAAATGTTCAATTTTGTTTCGTGTCTCTAAAAATACTGCGTTAAGTGAAATGTAAAATTTTTATCTTTTTTTCTGTGGAAATTTCACAATACACAAAAGTCGTCGCTTATTATTTTTTGCCATTTTCAAAGTACGATAAAAAACCGTTTGGCTCGGCGGAGGGAAGAATTATAAAAAAAGAGACTGAAACACGTCTTGTTTTGAAGGTTTGTGTGTAAAGCGATTTTGGGTGGGACCCCAGTCTGCTCATGAATATTATCAAAGGAAGACACTTTGATGCTTAAAATGTATAATGAATCTTTTTGAAGTTCTCTGTATATAAGAAAAAGTCACTCTGCATTATTATATTAATAATACACGACAAAAAATACAATTATAATTATAACAAAGTTAAAATACAATCTCATCAAAAGATATCCGCATAATTTTATTACTTTATATATTTTCTTATACCTTGATTTTCTTTCTACCACCAACTATGCACCTACGTTTATTCTATGAGCGTATACCATGGCGTAATGAAAGTGATGCACGTGAAGTGCCAGAAGTGTCCCAGGAGTAGCTTACCAATACATTTGTTGGCGTGCATTAGACGTGCGTGATTTCTCATGTTATAAACTAACCAAGTCGTATTAATATCTAGCTTTGTTAGAAAACAGAGCATATTATTAATCGGCATGAAATACCGCGTTAGTGCCAATTATACTAATGTTTATGGTTTAATGCTATTTGATTCTAAATAGTAATTGATATGCACGTAAGTTAATTGATTTAATGCCAAATATTATTTGTTTAAATTAACATTTTTATCGATTTTTACGATAAATTTAATTTTTAAATTAAATTTTGAATTTATGTCACAAATATGTCTTATATACCAAACAATCCTATGGATTTTGGCAGTGTGTTTTTAGTGTTTATAAATCTCCGCATTGTCAAGAAGTATAAGATTTTTTCCCTGAAAATCAATCTCGTTTAATCGTTCTATCCGTTCAGCATACGGTTTTGTATATTTGGATTTTTTTAAATCCAGCAGCTGTGAGAATCAAACCTTTTATCTAACGCTCCAAAGTGCGCACGTTATACTTTGGTTGAATTGGCTATTTCAGTATATAAAAGTACTTTTAAATGTTTCTTAATTTAGCATGATATTAAGAGGATAAACTTTGTAATTATCCACCATGAGCTCGTCTTTCTATAAAAAGAAATTCACGATGCTTATTGTAAGTGAAAAACAAAAAAATACACAAACTAAACCATTGATATATTTGACATATGCAATTCTAGTAATAGATCACAGATATACAAAAAAAATAATAGAACATTGATGACTATAAGTTGACAACACGTATCATAAATATTTGTTAAATTGTTAAGGAGGACCAAGCAACCTTATAAAAAATAAGTATCGGAAGATTAATAAAAATGAAATACACTTTTCTTTTAATGAGAATAAACATTGTTTCACTTTCATAATTTTCCCGATATTTATTTTCATATAAGGTTCTTTTGATTTTCTCATTTCTCCTGAAAAATGTAACACATGTATAATATGTGTTGTCAACTTATGACCATCGATATATTAAACAAATCACTAAAGCTCTTAAATGTTTAAATAAGTATATTAAATTTATGTTTATAGATTAAAAAGTTGCGTTTGTCGTAATGAAAAATGATAATAAAACATACAACAAGGGTTCTTAATAGTTTTATAATTTAAATAAGCCATATTCCATAGATAAAACTATTAGTTATATCGGCGGTATAAATCAATGATAATTAACTTCAATATTATTGTTAATCAAAAAATTGGAAAATGACCAAAATTATGACCATTTTTACATGATTATTTCCTGTTGTGTATGACGGAAGAAGGATAAATATACTTGGCTATGCATTTTTTTTTAATACTGAAAAGTTTGAATTAGAGTAACAATAAACATCAGAATTGATATTCAAGAAACCAAACTTGTATCGCAAAGAACGGTTTAAATTTTACTTAAGTTAAGTTTTCAGTATGTTACATAATAATTTAACAAAGAATTATGTATTGTATTGATTTCAATTTAATTTACCATTATGCTATTGAATTATGTGCACGGAAATTCAAATTTTCTAATACTTTAATGAATCCCATTTCCTACATCGATATATCGTTTTCGGGTATGAGGCTTATGTCACGTTGCGACCAAAATCACTTTATATAAATGAAATTACCGAATAAGCTATTATAAAACGCATTATGGAAAATCCAACCCACAGCGACACTGACTATTTAGTAACGCTGGTAGATCACGTTATAATATGTAATTCCGTTGATATTAAACATATTCTCTAGCTATTATCTATATTTTTACAATATTATTTATATTTATATTAAGTGATTGATGAGTACTCGAGCGTATTACAAAATAAGCTCACATTTTAAAATGCCGTCACTATTCTGCGGCAAAACTAGAATAGACACAGTTACTTGCCTTAGTAAACTTTAAAATTAAATAATAAAAATGTATTAAATCGAAAAATATGGAAAAATTGTGACAGTAAACTGTAAAGTGCTATAAAGCTCATATTGGAACAGCTATAACAAAACTGACATCAAATTATTGCATTATAATTGTAATTGCTATGGTAAAATAACTCATACAAATGCAAATTTTTTTGTAGTTTATATTGGAGTTAGGCAAGACTGTGTTCTTGGTCCATTTTTATTTTTCACTATCTTCTTGATTCATACCAAAGAAGTTTAATTTAAAGTCAAGTTTTGGAGTAATACATGTTGTTTTAATATTAAATTAAATTAATTCAGCTTGAAAGGTCTTATATTAAAATAATAAAATATGCGTCTTATAGGTGGCGTAGACGTAAACGTGTGCGCCTTGCATCCGAAGAATCCGGATTCGATTTTGAAATCTGTATATACAGGACTTGATGCCTAATTATTCTTCTTTCTGATACCATATTCAATCTTAAAGTAGAGCATATTGATATACACAGTATAAAGATATCCACTTTGTAAATAAAGTATATGCCCCGCAATGTAAAAATGTTTTGACAGATTATTTTTTACGAGAATTGTTTGTCAAACAATTGCTCAACTTAATGAACACCCGGTCTTGTATTTTTGGATTTTTGAAATCCGACAGATAAGAAATCAAACTCGCATTCCCCGAAATGTTAGGCACACACGCTACTAACTACTCTAGGATATGGAAAGGCATGATGCCTAGTGGGTGAGATAAATGTCTGTCAAGCAATTACCGTGAGAAAATAATCTATGAAGATATGTTTTCGCATTGCGGAGATCTATATACTCAACTTTCGGAGCGAAAATGATATATATTTTTTAAATACTGGAAGAATTGCATGATGCCTTCTATAATTACCTGTTTTAATAGAGGAAAGTGCGTCACGACCATTATTGTCTGGGATCTTGTATAATATACGGGTCCATAAATTAGAAATTTATTCCCAATGCTTTTATACAGGCTGAACGGAAAGTTTCATTCAAATATCTTCATAAGATAAAACTTATTAAACGATATTATATAAACGACGTTAATTATATGCACTTCAGTCTTTTAAAATTTGGTTAGTTGTATTGAAGAGAAAACTATTTTTAAATAATCACATTTCAAAATGTTTTTCACCTTGTAAAACCATTCGTCTCTTCTGTGGCTTAGAGGTAATTGTGCACATCTTACATTCGCGTAGTGCAAGTTTGATTTATACAATTGTTGAATTCAAAAAAATCTGATAATTCATTAACGGATGCCAATTGGGTTACGTAATTGTAGATCGCAAACAAAAACCATATGTGGTAAATTGGTATACAATAATACATTTATTATATATATATTTAACTATTGTGCGTGGTCTTATTGATAACTCCGTCGATCTTGCCAGTATTGGTCTGTATGTCCCTGATAACTACCTAAGAAATCGGGAACATCAACTATTTTTCATTCCTAAATGCAGGACTATCCTGCCAGTAGTCATGCCAATGCGGAGAACAATGGAAATGTTTAACAAGATTGCCTCGGATATTGATATCTTTCACCTAAGCGAAAGCGAGCTTAAATGGATGCTATTATATACATTACAAGAATAGGGTCTGTCTAACTTACGTGGTAGACATTATTTTCTTCCTTCTGTTTATGTATATATAAATATACATATTTAATTCTTTTTTATATTTTAAGATGTGTTTAATATTTTAGTTATAACCATATATATATCGTGTTATTAGTAGATTAAACTATAATTTGTAATATTGCAACATGTGTAAAATAAATAAATAATAATTATATACGCATTTACTTCAGCATAACTGTTGTAATTCATAGTATATACGAAAGTAGCAGGTTGAAAGTCGAAGCTGATATTTTTACAAACAAAAAACTTAAAGAATGTAATGAATCAATTTTTGACGAAAATCTAATTTGTCATATTACTGTAAATCTATGCACTTTCCATTTAAAGCGGGCACGATAGAAAATTTATAAATATGTTTGGAGGAAATTGAAAAACGTATGCATGAATAAATTGGTCTTAAAAATAAAGCAGACTACTTCAAAGCGATTAATTAATTTAACCGTAATACATTATGATATATCTTAAAAATCTTTCAGATGTATACTGTGATTTAACAAACGTGAAGTGCATGACATAAAACAAATGAATTACCGAAGAAAGATTTACTGAAGCCTTGATGTATAAAATGATTGTAAGTTATTTTAATCGCTCGAAGATTACTTGAACAGATTGGCTGTAGAAAATTAATTTATGTGCGAGAAAATTTGTTTTAAAAATGTATAAGGTCTAGTGATTGTATGTGGGATAAATTGTTCACGTACGGAATAATAATTAAGAAATCTAGTCTGCTGTCCAAGATATATTATTAATATAAAGACACACCCAGGGTATGATGGGTTGAAAATGGAAAATGAGTATTAAGCCTGTCTGTGCAAAGCATAGGTCCGATAAGATAAGAGAAAGATTTTGGAAGCCTTAAATACTTGATAAACAAAGTTCTAAATAAATTTTGGGGGTACAAAATTGTACTATATGATCCTGATTCCAAATTGTATTCTACATATGTGTACATAGAGAATTTTCTTAAACTAAATTTTCAAAATCATTTGATATTTTTGCTTTCCCCGCCGTAATGGGGGCGTATACTGTGGCGTAACGAGCGTGATGCGCTCTTCATAAGTGCCAGAAATGTCCCAGGAGCAGCTTCCCAAAACCTTGGTTGGCGTGCACTAGAGTGTGCGTTATTCTTATTCTAATTAATCATACCCTGTTAATATCTAGCCTTGTCGAGAAAATACCTTCTCGTTCGCCGTAAGATTTTGCAAATCATTTGATATAAGAAAAGTCTTAAGTAATTGTTTTATAAATGTATCATTGATAGTACTGGATAAAAAAAATATTCAATAATCATATATTAGAAGACTAATATACTCAGTTCATTACTATTAACATATGTAACGAATATATTATACTTAGAAAACACCGGTAAATAATACAGATTTCCATTTTCTCCGATTTCCTTTCTTTAAAATCTTGCCTATTGTTTTAAGACAATTGGGAATGGTTTGCTGAGAAAAGTTTGGTCTTGTTGCAAGTTGTTTTTACGTTCAAAACGTGTCTTCATGCAATAATGATTGAAATCGTTGGTCTTCAAGCTTTTCGGCTCAAACGTGCTTTGAAATAATCTCTTTTAAAGCGTTTGAATGTTCACAAGTATTTTAAGATGGTGCATGTTAACCATGAATTTGCCAAAGTATACAATAACTTTTATTAACACTTTTCTTTAAAATAAAGTACTGAATATAACCACGATAACATGGCTTTTTTAACACAAATTTTGACATTTTTAAGGGAAAAAATAAATGTATCTGCTGTCGAACCTTCAAAAAATTTGACATTCCAAAATCTGAAGCTTTTTGTTAGTACGAAAAAATTACATAAATATCAAATCGCGAAAAATATCAACATATGTGTAAATTCTTCGTTTGAATAAAAAAACTGCCAAATTACCTATAATACCTGTTAAGTTCTGTTTTCGCCAAATAGCATTGATGAGAAAACGGAAAGTAGAAGAAATTAAACACAAATATCCTAAAATAATTATAATCCAACAAAGCTTTGGTCCATGAGAAACTTCCACCGTCGATAAAGAAGGAAATATTGTAAACCAGTACAACGGATTGGTGTTATTCGTACGTCTACTTAAAACACTAGATCAATAGAAAAACTAGACGACATTAGAAATAAAAACAACAGTGCTTCTATTTTAAATCCACATCATGTGAGCGATTTCAAGGAAGTGTTTTTTTCTGCTAAGATAAATATGGACATTTTATTTATCTTCATTATTTTTTGAAACTACAAGTAATTTATTACAAAAATAAACATTATTTGTTGTGGGTGTTTATTTTTCTGCGAAATTTTATTTAATTTAAAAAAAATCACTTAGTTGCTCTTATTAAGATACAGGAGAAAAATGAGATATATAAATATCCTGAAAAACCACTTAAAATACAAAAACAATTTGAATAGCGACCTGTTTTTTACAAAAAAACATTAACCCACATTTTTGTTTGCGAAATTCACTTAGTGTTATATCGATGACAGGTAAATTTTATTTTTGAATGATGACGTTTGTTATTTATGATAAAAATAAATACGAAATGCGGTAAAAATATATCACACTCTTCACCCATCTATTTCTTCAACTAAAATAACTCTCCGGTAGCGTAAAGCTTAGAGTACCCGCTTAGCACCCAAGGAATGCGTGTTTGATTCTCACATATGCCGAATTTAAGCAAATCCAAAGTAACAAAACTAGAAATTTGTCAGATTGAGCAATTCCCTGTAAAAGAATTCCCGTAAAAAATAATCAATTAAGACACATATTTTTACATTGCGAAGATCTATATCTTCCACTATCGATGCGGACATCTTTACACTGTATATATTCATATGCTCCATCTGTGAAGCAAAAATTAGGGCAAAAAAATCATGTCATATTTTCTGTATCAAGGCATTACTGCAGGGTTTCCCTAACTTTTTCTGGAATCGAACACTTGACAAACCCGGAAATTTTAACGAAACACTTAGCTTTTTTTAGGTTGGGTAATTCCCAACATTAAAATAAAAAAAAAGTTATTAAAACGCATTATTTATTTAGTAATCATTTTTAAATATAAGACTATGATATATTAAAAAAATTAACAAATAAAGCTCTTAATGTATTTGAGTCCTTGAATTGCATATCTTCTTGATATCAGGCACAATATTGGTAAGTTGCATTCTAATATCCGGTAAGTCGTCGAGCTTATTCCTGGACTTGGCTTCGTTGCAGTATAATAAGAAAATTAAGCTTCGCATAAATAGGTTGTAGAAAACTGAAGTAAACAATAAAAGCTTTTCTTTTAAATTGGTAATCTTCTGATAACCTTTGGAAAGATGGTTGTCTGCCTGTATCTAAATACTTGACATCACGAACATCAGTAGAGATTGATCATCACTTGCCTTTCAATATGAAGAAAAAGATCTTTAAATATGTCGCGGTATATATTTTTTTTTATCACGGAACACCTATTCAGACTCAGTGGAACGCTGATATTCCGTGGAAGATAGTTTGGGAAACCCTGTACTAGTGCAATAAATTAACCGTTTTTAATGTAGACACCCAGTTGGTATCTTAAAATTTATGTTAAATAATGTGTTAAAATTTGTGAATATTTTGTTTGAGTATTTGGTTTCAGATTGAAAAAAAATCTAAGTCGGTATATGAGTAGAAATTTTCATATTCTTAAATGAAATAATTAAAGGTTAGTCAATAATGTTGAAACATCAAAGAGAATTCTCGTTTTTAACGTTCACGTAGAATCTTTCTGGCAGGATACTAAAGGTTTTTTATGGCAAAAATTTACATCCATTACTTTCGGGCCATACCTAAAATTTAACCCTTTAAAACCCGTTACATGCATTCGAACACGACACTGATTCGGCCATTGTACGCGGCGATAAATCGAAGATAACACGGGTTCGAGGCCTTTACCCCGTATAAATAAATAGCTTTGCAATGCGTATAAAAATTATGCCTTCGTACAGGGGTTTTTAATTCACGCCTTGGTCATTTAATTCGTGTGTGTGTGCGCCCTCTTGGGAGTTAAAGGGTTAATACAATTATCAGCGTAGATGATTTATAGAGGCGGATCGAAAGTCAGGTGGCCTATTTAAAGTTACCCGAGTAGGATTTAATATTATATTTAATTGGAAACCGATACTGGTATATCATTTAATTACTTTAATCTCAATATCTCAAGTAATTTAATATTTTTAATTGGACTTTTAAAAGCTTTTATTACGGTAAATTACTTTTTAATTATTACAAATGAAGTATGTTAAATTGTTATGCTATAAAAATTAAAAGGGTAATATGAAAGTTGTTTTGGCACAAAATTTATATTCAATATATAAAAAAAACATTGATGATTTTTTTTATAAATTAATGTACTCTAGCAACAAAGTTATTTTTATATTTGAGTCGTCTAGTTCCTATTCACCATACGCGAACTATTGGAAAATCGTTTTTTTTGTTTGCGTTTTTTTTTAAATAAAAATAAAAATCTAGGAAATTATTTATTTCGTGGGCCTTATTATTAGATTACGGATGCTTAGAGTAGAATGTTTTTTTTATTTTATTTATATTTAAGGAGTAATTACGATAATAATAAATGATTTATAATTTTAAAATCCACTTTTTGTAGGGTTTTACTGTCGTTGGGAACTTATCGATTTTTGATTATAATGTTAAATAGAAATTAGAATTAAGCCTTATATTTAGTTCAAATTTAACAACAAGTGCAATCATGGTAGGAAAGAACTATACTATGAAATATTAGGTATATGTGTCTGTCTGCTTGTTGCAAAAACTGCTCTTGAAATGCGTAACAAAAATGACATGACATTTGCATATGTTATTTTGACTGTAATTTTTAATCCACTACTACTTTTAACATTTTTTTTAGAAACGGGATGAACGATAAATTAATTAGTATTTGCTTCAAATCATTGTCGGCTGATGTTAGCAGGAGTTTTAATACGTTTTTAAACATATAAGTATATACCTAAGTATTGAAAAGTGAGCGAGTTCCGCAGCGCGACAACACGTTATCGTCACAACAACTCACTTGTTCACTCACGTATTTATAGCTATTTTGCATCTCTGTTGCCGATTCTCTTTTGCCGTCGTATTTATCGTAGCGCCGGCCTAATGCAATAGACATGTCAAATATATTAATTATCAATGTAAAAATTGTCTCACCTTTGAAAATTCTGTCACTTGTCACCCAGTTTCAATACCGTGCCTGAAAAAGAAAAAAAATATTATAAATTAAAAAAAATATGCACAAAATATAATTAAGAATGTGCATTAGCAGAAAAAATATTTCATAAGCATACACCTTTTACAATTACAGAATTTTTTTCATATTTTTTAATGGTCAAATATTTATCTCTTTACTCCGAACTAATGAATGACAACTGTTTATCTATCTGTTAAGTTTTCACATTTGTTTTCAAAATATTTAATTGTATGAAGTATGTTTTTTTTAGTATCTGTTAAGTCTTGGTCTAGCCAGACATCAATTAATTAATATATTTAGAATTTTTTGAAGTATGTACGAGTATTAAAAAAGTAGTTTAACGTCATTGCTTACTTAAAAGTATTTTTCTAAAGGTAATGACGTTACCATGGCAAGCAAAAACATTTGTAATGTGTACAACAGACTACAATTAAAGAGAGAATCACCAGGTGTCAGGATTTTTTATTGACTGATAACCCACAGATCGGATGACTTTTAAAGCTGTTGGTGATATGTTACGGATCATGATTGATATTGATCCATCTTAAAATATCATAGAAATTCTGTTGAAGATAAGAATTAACCAACCAAGCTTAGTACGACATCTGCATCACAGCAAATTGGTTTCAAAGTACGATGTTTGGTTTCTCATTAATCTGTCATTTCATTGTAAATTTCATACACAAAAAAAGTCTGACCCCTGCTTGTCTCTTCTTCCGATAAATGGAATTCGAGCAATCTGAAAAGCTGTTGAGTACTATCCATAGGATATAATAAGTGGAACTAAAAAGTGCTGGTATGAACTGCCCACCATTCACCCGCCCCGTCCTTACATCTGGTCTTAATCAGAAATATCTCAGAGCTCTGGTACCGAGAAGCGTACTTTATTCAACGGGAATTTCCAGGGAGTACATATAAATTACTCAAGACTCGGGTTGCCACGCACTAAATGTGCTGAAGTTATAAGAAAAATAAAAAAAGCTAATTGAGAAGAAAAAAAATGGAGACTCATTTGGTCAAGCAATTTATGTGAAGAGATTATCACGTTCGCCGTAACACAACGCTGCAAATGCAAGGTGGCTGGCGGGTGACAGACAATCCTGGAACCGTCATGTGGTAGCCATATGCTCCGCATAAGAAGCGGATATGGCAGAGAGGCATGTATTCAAAACAAAAATAAGCACTGAGATACATATTACACGGTTGTTTCAAGCAAAAAATACTCTTTAAAAATATTTTCCTTTTAATTATGGCATAGTATAATAGGTTCTCTTTGGAACTATCTCTCTTATATATTCTTTATCTGGAGTCTTAACGCACAAAAATATTATTTTGCAGTATTTAAAAGATAAGCCAAATAAAATCTTCTTTAATAGGAATCCATCGATACGAAGATGTTATGTACTAATTTTGATATTTTAAGGTGCTTGAAGTGGGTAGTTATTTATGATTTTCATGATGAGGTTGGCATTATATAACATTTACAAAGCCTAGGAGCGTATTTCTTAGTTTCGTCTACGCATACAGCATACTGATTTCTTATTTTGTTTGCGTAGCCTTCGAAATATTCGTGAGTATAAATTATATTTAAAAAGATTTTTTACAAAAAACTAGTTTTTCTAAATCGGAAAGTATAAATAATTTAAATCGAAAATATACTGTTTATCATTCTAAAATTATAGAAGAAATATTTGTTGAACCTTGAATGTTATGACCTTGAAGAAATGTGTCAAGATTTTTATCTCTTTCTATACACATTATTTATCATCGCTCTTTCTCTTTCTTTCTAATGTATATGTAAACTGGTATTCAAAGTAACGTCACCATACTCGTGTACATAATTTATTTGTGAGACTTTATTGTCCGTTGTCTTATTTATAGTGACATTCTATTATAGTATTGCACAACATATACTGAAAACGATCAAAAGAAATTATTTATTGTTTGCTTAATATTTTTTACGTACATTAACATAATAGTATTCCTTGCAACGTATAAGTAAGCGTGCCCGCCTTGCAATCCGAGGAATGCGGATTTGATTCTCACATATGTCAGATTTTTAAAATATCCAAAAATGTAGAACTAGATGTACTTCGGGTTGAGCAATTGTCTGACAAACAATTGACGTGAAAATAGCCTAGCGAAATATGTCTTCACATTACCGAGATTCATGTATTCCACATTCGCAATATACATATATATTGTATATATATATATATACACTGTGTAGATTCATATGCTCTATTGATAAAGAAGCATGGTATAAAAAAATATGTAAGTAATCATATATAAATATAATATAATATATACAAATCAGTCTTTCAGTGGGCCTCTAAATCTAAAACTACACAAATGTATGAGTTGTTTTAAAAACATACAATTTGACTGATAATCGTTCGTTCAACAATCGTTGCTAAGAGTCACTTGTTAGTCCTAAATAACTTCACGTCATAAAGTACGATCGGTCACCCAGCCAAGTAATCTTTATAAACAATGCGATTAACCAAATAGTTAACTTTCCAAAAATCCTCCAGAATAAAAATGTATATTTATCCTAAGTTATATTTTTTACTTTTATTTATCACCACAGCGTCAAACCGATAACCCTTTGCGTGTCGATGTCGGCCATATTTGCCCCATTAATTATTGTAGTATGGTCCGCCTCTATCTGCCTGATAAATTTATTCAATTTCTACTGTTTGAACGCTGCACGAACCTAAATAGTTTTTAATGGCTCTCATTATTTGGCATAAAAACACCATTATTCATCGTTAATACAACTTGAATACTTTTAATTTATCTTTTAGATAAGTGGCAAAGTATTTTTAAGATCATATATAACGTATATCTCCTACATTATTTCAGATACATAGGAGTACAAATAACGGGAGATGGCACTTTGCAAAATGAGCTCCCTATTGGAATAAGGATTCCTTGAGCAACCTTCAATTATAAACAAAATGTCTGGGACTCCAAGCTGTACAAGGTAAAAACAAAATGACGCCTGTAAAATGCGTCCATTTTGTCAGTGCTGCTCTACGGTTATAAAACATGGCACCCGACAAAGACCTAAAACAACCATATTCTAAGCTTTAAGAACAGGTACCTGCGGTAAATTCTAAGCATAGGGTGGTATGACTTCGTTCGAAATGAGAAGATAAGAGAACGGATTATGCAGCCACTTATCACTGACAAAGTGAAGTTGCGACGTTGGACCTGGCTCGAGCATATATTGAGGATGCCTCAAGAGAGTCTGAACCTGAGCTAACTATTCTTGAAGCCAACCGGTATGTATGACTTGGAAGGACACAAAAAAACTGGCGGGTGACAGGAATTCTTGGAGGCGGCACGTGGTATCCATATACTCCACTTAGAAAGCGGATATGGAAAAAGAAGAAGAAGAATAATTATTTTGTATTCAATTTGAAATAATGCTTATTGATGACTTGAAATGCAAAGTTGAAAATACTGAATTAATAACTTAAGAAAACCATTTTGTTGCATCATGCAATATGGATGTCCCGTATTAATTTGACAATTCAAAGTAATTTAAATATATCGAATAAAAATTGACAACTTCATTCGGATCTGGGACCTACACTGCAAAATACATAACTATGCTATTTTGTATTCAAATCTATCGAAGGTATGTTATTCGTAAGTAGCTTTACGAAAAAATTATTAATTTTTTTTTATCAAAATAATTGGTTATAGATAGGGTCATATGAAAATTATCGCTTTGACGCTCATGCATTGAGTGTCCCAAAATTATGATAAATATGCGCAGACAAAGGGTTGAAACGGAGCGCACGGGTGGAGTCGGTTTGTGAAATCGATTGGCTGGAATAACGACGAAAACGCGATCGGGTTGTCATTATAATATTCTATTATTTTAGAAATAGACATGGGTGCAGTTAGAAAGGTATTTAAATTTGATTTTTATTAAGTGTTTAAATTCAAAATTTTCATCAACAATCCTAAAATCAAATCAGACACTTTATAATTTTTAGTATAATATTTTATATATATACGTGCACAAGTAAAATGTGACGTAAAGCAAACAATTTTCATTGTTATTTTGTATATTTCATATGCTGAGACCATAGCAATTTTTGAGTTTACGTTACTCACGATATAATATATAAATAAAACATATTAAATTATAGAAAAACAAAGCAAATAAAAATAAAAGTATAGATAAAAATTGAGGAAATAGGAAAAAAAGATCTGCTACATGACCGTGTAAAATCGAAACCGTGTTATATAAGTACCGTTTTATACGAAGATCGAGTGAACTAATCATCCATATGAAAAATTAAGTTATTAAAAAATCCCCTTTAAAGCAACGGTGATGAATTTATTAGTATTAATTTTAGCCTTACTGTCCCAAAAGCTATGGTGCTGGCTCATAAGTGTCCAGTAAAATTGTATGACTTCAATTCAAATAATTCAAATACTAGATTCATTATTGTAGTCAGTTATAAAAATCATTTTATTACGTAATAAGAAACAAATGATATAAAATAAGTGCATGGAATCCAAAAATAGTGGGAAAACAAAAAAACGACGTGTCAAGGCACGTATCACTTATGGCCGGTTCATTTTTGATATACAATAGTAGACAATATTAGCAGTTTAATAGACATTTTCATAAAAATGTCATAAAATAAACGATAACCGCATGCCGCCATTTTAGACACTTCTGAAAAAGGTAATAAATTAGTTAAGTAATGACACATCGCCCATGGCTTAAATAATCCATACACATTTTGATGTCTTTGCCCAACGATGCATTTTTGATAAATGTATAGTAACACAAAAGTGGTCTAACTGAACCGAAAAAAATGAAGTGCAGCAAATAAAAATATGATAGCTTCAGTTGTTATTGCTATTTTATAAAAACTGGACGAAAAAAAATATTAATAAAATATATTTATATGTACTTTGATTCGAGTTCACACGACTTACTTATGTGAAAATGAATTCAATAATCCGCTAGACTTGTTCCGTTTTCTACGCTGGGGTGTTTTTTTATTTCTAGTAACGAGAAAACTTCCCTGCAGAACTTTCCCAATAACGAAAAAGTCACGTGATAGTTTATGACGTCATTTGGGGGTTCAATGGAGTTACATTCACAGAAAATAACATTTGTGATGCTAATCTGTAATCTCATAGGAGCGCTGTAGTGATTTCATATTTGGCAAAATGATTTTGATATTCTTTCATATGACATAATATGCTTTCAAACTGTTTATGAACAATAGATAAATTTCCATAGAGAATTTGCAAATATAGCAGGATGAATTATTGAAAATGTTATCAGTGGCATTTTTTTGTTTATTTATTTATTTAACATATTGATTTGACTATATGATTTTTAAATTCCAAATTATTTAAAACTGGTAAACTTCCATAGATGAGATCACTGTTAGCGACCCGGGTTTCGCCTTTCGGCATCTTCAGGATCTTTTCAGATGTTACAATACTCAAAATTTTGTATAATTCATTAGTTCGAAGCAGGCTAGAGAGTGGATCGGTTGTTTGGGCCCC